>CAAKHF010001685.1:5422-16430 GCA_901007745.1 Hippocampus kuda | reverse complement strand
ATGCAGCGCTTCCTCTTCTACGTCGCTTACATCAGACTCATCGTGGTTTCATCAATACAGGTCTAGAGCGGCCTCTTGCGGGTTAATGTGAAAATAACATGTGAAATACAATGATATAATAATGTGTTAATAATTTCATCCGTAAATCGCTCCAGAGTATAAATCGTACCCCAGCCAAACTACAAAAAAACTGTGATTTATAGTCCGGAAAATACGGTAGATTAGATTCCACATCTGTTTGCATAAACAATCCAGTTTGCAACCGTTTGCTTTGCACATGCAAACTTTAGAAACTCATTCCCTTTGTATCGTTTGCGTGTTTCTCACCAGTAGGCATATCGACGTGCTGCAGCTCATTCCGAACCAGGCCCATGTTGTTGGGAGAGGAAGTGGCAAAAGATAGAAAACTGGTGAGACTCACCCACTCAATACCCCTGTGGAATGAACACACAAGCAGCGACAAAATTGAACACTAAATAAAATCAGCCAAGTGTTCGAAATGATTTTTTTTTTTTTTTAAACTCCGAGAGCAGAAACTGCACCATAATGAGATGGTGAGGACCCACATGATTAATTAGTCAATTTTCCCCGTAAATGTAAATGGGATGCTAAATAGTTTGGCCTGCTTGGCTGCGTTGGGGCATCGGCTGCTTGGCTAATCAGCATAAAGGTCTCTTCACCAAGACTGAAGTGCTACAAGTTCTAGCTCTAGAACCAACAGCGGTACTGTACACCACAGAAATATCCTGGGAGAAACTTTGATGTCATAGGCAAAGTCTTCGAATATTTATACTTTGTTGTTGGACAGAATGTGTGCAGAAATTTTGTCCACGAGAGACATTTTTTCACTGCTGACAGCTTCTACTCTGGTTTATTTAAGTTCACCAATGACAGTGCTCAGTTTCAAGTGTAAAAACTGCCTTGGTGAAGTTTTCCCTTTGAGCAACTGCCACCACACAAAGTTAGCTCATACTTTTATATCCGCAGTGACACACCGTGATCAACCAATCAAAAGCAGTGTGAGAAACCATATCATACCAGTGTTCAAGTAGCCAAGAAGTCTAGTCTGCTTCAAGGTATATTATGGGTCATACATTGTATACTACCGGAAAAACAAAGGCTTGACTTTTCACGAAACATGGCAAAAAGCAGTAAATATACATTACATTTGACCTAAACAAAAGATGGAGAAGACATTTTTTTAACATAGCACGGAGAACTTGGAGAAAAATGTGGATATTCACATTATTATGTAATACTGTACTACATTGGGCACCCATCATTAGGTGTCAGAATATGGGATGCATCTGTTGTCCAACTCTCAATGTTCTTATTTGAGATGGATAATGCCAGCTATGGAACGTAGAGCTTTCAACTACATTGATAGTTCATTAATACAAACCCCAATTCCAATGAAGTTGTGATGTGGTGTAAAATGTCAACGAAAGCAGAATTATCGACATGAGAATATTCAAACATGTCAATGTGCACAGTGGCTCCACATCTTACCTGACTTCACAAGAATGCACACTGAGCTCCTTGTGGAGAAGACCACTGGTAAGGTTGTACACCAGGACAGACCCATTACTTGTACCTGACAAGAGACAAAAATCAGAATCAGAATCAGAATCGCCTTTATTGTCATTGTACAGCATACAACGAAATTTGGGTGCCACTCCTTGCAATGCAAAGCAATGAAGAAAGCTAAACCAAAGGGATGCACCAAAAAAATGAAAATCTTCGCCCCCCCCCAAAAAAATTACATTTCAATTTAAAAAAAAAACATTTTTGCCAAATTTATCCAAGTGTATGTCTGTGTTTAAATTTCAAAGATTGATTTTCATGAGAGCAGCATTATCAGACAAATTTTAGAATTTTAATTCCAGTTGCTATGTGAAAAAAAATGAACATCTTGAATTTGAACTTGAATTTGACAAATTGAATTTGAACTCTGCTGTACATTTAGTGTTACACACACCCCAGAGAGGACCTCGTCTCACCTTGATTCCCCTTTGACTTCCGTCATAGGATATATAATGCATCTATGTAGATTATTTGTGCAGTCACAGAACAAAGTCTTATGAATAAGGGGACATAGTTTATAATAGTCATGAAATGAACTCCCACGCTTCTCCACAGCTGGGACTTTTCCCTGGTGTAAAATCAATTAATAATGTTCACATTTGTTGCTTGTTGAAAAGTACTCCCACACTCATCACAGTAAAGTGAGGCTTTTCCCTGGTGTGTATCATATCATGTATGTTCATGAAACTTCAAAGGTTGATGGAAGTAAAAGCTTTCCACAATGGAGTAGGATACAGTAGAGCTTTTACTTTGAGCTAACCTCCCCGGCCCCCATGTTCCTTATTCTTTCATATTTTCTTTTTCACCCATAGACAGTCCTCGGCTTTCATGTTGGTTACATGTTTTAGTAGTTTAAATGCAGTCAAATGGGTAACGCCCAAATCTGAAGCGGAGCGTAGACGGTTAACTTTTTTTTTCTTTTTGAAAAACTGCAATTCCACACAGGTAGCCCAAAAAAAAAAGAGCTTAACACAATAAAAAAATATGACATATTTGAGGACACAATGTATTATTGGTCTAATTATTGGCTCTATCAAAGCAGATCCATCCTGAAAGAAAAACCTCTCATGCAATGTCACCTTATATATATTTTTTTTCTCTATTGAGCCTGACATCAGTTTTCAAGCAGGTCGTGTTCATTCCAACAAAACCAGAGGGTAAAGGAATAACATTTTCATTCAGCATATGGGTAGTGCTCTAGGAAGTTCATTTATCATTGCTGTCTCTTTCAAAAGCAATGATGCAACCAGTTTCTGAAACAAGCAATAGTGGTGAAACAACAAAACCAACCGAGGGTACACAAATCTCTGATGAGGTTATGGGAAGAGCTCAAAACGTCATGTAAAACAGCTTCTGATATGACAATATGGCATGTATAAACATGTGAAAACGGCCAACTTTCCAAACGAATGGTCCAAAAGAAATATATATTTTGTATTCATTTACCTTAATTTATCTAGGTAAGGCAAATGAGAATCAATCACATCTTATGCTGAACTTGAACATACATGAATCTACCTGCAACTTCAGCATTGCTAAAATTGTAAAATTTAGGTCAGGGTGCTTTCCACCCTTTCGTATAGAACTCTATAAGTAACCTAGTGTGGTTCACAGTCAGTAATCAAACTTATAAAGGAACAAAAATCACAATCATATGTCGGAGACCATTTATCTAAGTGGCTTTGATATGGTTCAAATAAAACTAGATAGTGTAATGGTGATATAACTATTAGGATGTAATCTGATAAGACAGTTCCCTGACCAAAATTGTTTTCCATTTACTATATGTATGTAATTATTATCCATCCATCAATTTTCGCCACAGCTTAAACGCTTTTTAAATGTGTTTCCTAAGAAGTCCATACACTAAATCTCCCCTATTTTTACAATCTTGCTCTTACTGCTAACCAATGAGACGAGAGAGAGATCTTGTGTGATTTGTTATGATGCAATATGACTTTCCAAGGTTTTTTTTTTTTAAACAGCGTGAAAAAAAATCTAACCATAGGGGTAGAAGAACAAGTTTACAAAGCCATCAATTTGTTCAGACCAAAAGGAGCAAAAAAATCAGTGTGAAAATATGTATTTATGAATTAGAAAGCGAGCGTGTTTGTAATATAACCTACCAACAGCCAGCATGGGTTGGTAGTGGTTGATGTTTTTGGTTGTCAGAGGTGGACACATGCGGATGGCAAAAGGTGGTAGTGGCAAGCCAGAGAGGAGACCAGTCAACAGAAACTTCAGCTGGACTTCTTGTTGGTTGGAGGATGGAAGAGGGGCCTCACCAGCTATTAAAGTTTGACCTTGAGATTATAAAAACACACCATAAATTTAAAATTAAAACACTCAGACCTTGATGTTTTTTTTTAGGTTGCAGTCTTATGCTCAAAAAATTCAGCTGAATCAATTGTCAAGCTGAGCAGATGTAAAAATTTGTGTGGTTTACACAGGTGCTTCATTATTAATCATCCACTAAACTCTATTTGTTTCATTTATTAAATGTATAGTAAGAGTAAATCATAAAATGTAGCACAAAGGATCTTCTTTTTATATTTTACATTCTCATGCCCATTGTATTTTTAACTCATTCACTCCCAAAGACGTTTTTAAACGTCTTTTCAGACTTGGTCCAGAATTGGCTGGTACTGAATGAGTTAAACACCCAGGGTTATATATCTTGCACAGCTGACATTTATTTTATTTTCTTCTCTTCACTCAATATTAGGAGAAAAACACTCACTGAAAATAATGCCTGTAAATGTAATTTATGCCAACACCAAAATGATCAACGGACAGACAACATGAATATGATTTGTAAGGGTTGTTTATAACAGATATGAGTTTGGTCTGTGCCCAACTGGCTGTCTTCCACAGACATTAAATAACACTAAGAAGATTACAGAAAAAAAGGTGTACGATGTTGACACAAAACGGTGCGGTTGATGGCGTGCAGTCATACCTATCATGCTGTTGAGAGAGAGATTTTGAATATGTTTTTGGTTTGGAGCCAGCGGAGCGCCACAAAAGGACACCGGAGAGTAGAGTGGGGACAATCCTGAACTGCAACACAAGGTCAAATATTAATCCAATATATCATGAAAGTATGACATGCATTAACTACTCAAACCAAGATGGGAAGTGATCATTTAAATGCCAGGATGATTTTTTTTTTCTTAATTGACCAAGACATGATTTTGTAATGATTTAACATTGATCTATCAAGAAAAATAATTGGTGACAATCTGATCAAGTCAAATACCAAGAGGCTTCAAGAGGCTTTAACATGTAAAGTATAAAATAAAGTGAATGCTCTTAAATCAAGCTAAAAAACATACGGGCAATCTCTTCGTTCTCTAATCACATTGTCCGCGTGGGACAACATCACAAAAAAATAGTGAATTATCATCAAATTTATCTGAACTAAGCCATACATAATGTGGTATGGTTTTCACATGTGTACGTTGACTGTCAGAATGATCAGAGATGCACGTAAACAAACATTAGTCTGTCATTTAGTTTCACATGAACTGCTTCTTCATCCAGTTGAAACCAAGAGAATTTCAAGAAGATTTATTGAAACGAGGCAGTTCTATCACAAAGTGAAGCATGACATGTGTTTTTAGTTCATGCTGCAGGACTTATTCGCCTATATTAACTTGATAGTAGGCACGCAGGAAACAAATAGAAAAATGAGATATACAGTCATGAATCCTCAACAGAGGCTTGGGAATCCTCTATCAAAGGAAAGTGAGATAGAGTACGTCCTTGCCTGGCCTACCTGTGCCAGTCACTAAGAAGCCTAAATCTAGGTCAGAGGATTATGCAGTTTTCAGGGAAGTTTATTCAAGGAGACTGAAAAAGTAGCGTGGCTCTTACCGTTACCTCCTTACCTCCGTTTCAAGCCTGTGCCTGGAAATGAGTGTGACTGCAGAAATATTGTGCGTGTGTGTGTGTGTGTGTGTGTGTGTGTGTGTGTGTGTGTGAGAGTGTCGGAGTGTGTGTGTGTGTGTGTGTGTGTGTGTGCGCGCGCGTGCGTGCGCTGCTGTACCTTGGATTGGCAGTAGCTCTGCCTGTGAAGGCTTTGAGCTCCCATAGCATGACTCTACCATCGCTGACCATGAGAGCAGCGCTGTTTTCGTTGACGGGGCAGATAACCATGCGATATGGCCGGACGGTCTTGGTGACCCGGATAGCATCACACTGAGAGCGGAGGTCATACACAAGTTCCTGGGCACTCTGTTCAGGGTCTGAGAAAGAAAAAGAAGTAATGATCTTAGCGTGACTGAAAAGAAGACCGAGACAGGCTGAAAAGGATGGGAGAATGGGAAGCATAATGACAGCTGTTCGGAATGTGAATAAAGGGAGACAAGTGTGGGATAAAGCATTGATTACTCCTTCATAAAAGAAAAAAAAAGAGTCAAAAAGATAAATTGAAGTACAAAGTAGAAAAGCCAAGCGTGAGGTGAAATGAGAGTAGGACAATAAAGTGAGAGGATTTAGTGAGATAAGTACCAGGAAGAGAAATATGCGTTAAAATGTGGGTGTGAGAGACTCATAAAAGAAAATGTCGGGGAAGCAAGAAATAAAGTGAGGAAGAGAGAGACATTTGCTGAGACAATAGACTCCTATTGGCCTGCAACACTAAGCTGAAGATAAATGAGATAGTAAGAGTCTGAATGCCCACTGGAGCATAGAGAAAAAGGCTTCAGGCTCTGAATGAACTATGCAACGGCTTAGTAAATGAAGAGGGGAAGGCAGCGTTGCTGTGAGTTAGCGTTGTCAGTGAGCACAGTCCAAATGGCACCCACGGCATGTACGAGAGGAGGCATACCTGTTGCTGCTGATCCGTCTTCAAGAGCTGCAGTGGAACGGCACACGCGAAGGGTGATGCAACCGTTTTCGTGGAGGCAGTACAAAGCATCCCTCTGGGCGCAGGGGATCACCTGAAACACAGTTGAGGAAAAGAAGGATAAAGTGATGATTGGCCATTCTGCCACCTAGTTATTGGCACAACGAAATGTGTTCATGTTCACAGGTTCGTAAGCTTTATAAAGAGGTTCTGTGGCACGGCAGCCAGTTCCATAGATAGCAGTCACAAACTATAACAGTATACTGGCACCGAGCGGTAAAAAAAATAGCAATATGTACAACAGCAGTTCAACTTTTTTTGGGGTGGGGGTGTCAGGAGGGTGGGGGGGTTGTAAATCTCAACATGGATGCAGTCTCATTACCTTGCCGGTGTAGATAGCTGAGTTATGGAAAATAAGTTACAGTACAATGTAATACGGCGAGATAAAATCATGGAAAATCTTAACCTCTTGATCTCAATCTTAATCAATTTTAGGTAAAAACTAAAACTGCATGTGTAAATGATGAATGGAAAAAAAATGAAGCATTGTGTGTTAATGTCTTCTTCTAGTGAACCTGAATTACAATATGCTCTCGACATTTATTGCATGCTGAAATTTTACCATAAATTATGTAAATTAGCTCTGCGGTAAGCACTGGAAACCACTTTGAAAAAAGCAGAACTTGACTAAGCAAAGCATCTCATCACGCTCTAGAACAGAACTGGCTCAATGACAACCTCAAGGGTCACCAACATGGTGCCCATATGTGGCTTCAGAGACCTCATGAGCTTCATGCTGCCCTATTCTAAAAACTGCTCACGAGTGATGAGATATTGTAATTTCCTCGAGAGGTTGTACAATTGACCATTTAAAAATGTAAACAGTGGCAGCGATTTATAGAAAATTTTCGACCTTGTTCAAATATTGTTTAGAATTACTGTGAGATATCATTAACATGACAGTGTCTTCACATTTATTATGTATAACATTAAAAAATAACATACTATATAATTAAAGGTAATTGAATCAAAAAACGTTTTATTTTAGAAGTGTGTATTACACTGGAAGCTCTTTGCAATAATCAGGGTGCATCTGTATGCTGTATGCCACCACAGCCGATTGGCTGCAACGCGACATCTGCGAAGCCCCACACACATCCGCGCCGGATCGCGCGAAATGCATTGGAATCACACTGCCAGAAACTCTCACCTCGCATTTGGTGTGAATGCAGTATAAATAAACTACTTAATTCATCAGTAGAAATGTCATACATCCATTTTCTATACCGCTCATTAGGGCCACAGGTGTGCTGGAACTTATCACAGCTTTTGGCGACCCTGGATTAGTCACCAACCAACATAGATAGACACATATGGATAGACAAATGTAGACAAACAACCATTCACACTCACATTCACACCTACGAACAACTTAAAGTCTTCAGTGACTTTGGAATGTGGGAGGAAAACGGCGCACCTGGAGAAGCGCGCACACACACACACACACACACACACACACACACACACACACACACACGCACACAGACACACACAAAGAAAAACTTGATCCACAAAGGAAGGCCGGACCTCAGAAACAAACCCACAACCTGTGAATTGTGACGCCAATCTGTTAAACAGTTGTCCACCATGCCACCTCAGCAGAAACGTCACTCAACTATGGAATGAATACAGTAGACAAAAAAGGGGCAGAAACCCATAAAATCCAACAAGTGAACTTGAGTACACTGTCTATTCCATCCCTCACACTTGTTAGGAGTCAAAACTTTAAGAGGATATTTTAACAACATTATGTAAAAATTCATACATTCCCACAAATGTCATCCATTAGAACACAAACCAATGTTCTTTTAGAGGTATTCCACTGCACGTTTATATGACTAAATATTTAAAAGGAATGCCCCAGGGGCCTTATTCGGGTCTTTACTTTACATGGCCTTTCATCCATCCACCCATGATCTAAACGTTCTATCCCCACGGGGATCGCAGGTGTTCTGGAGTCTATCCCAGCTGTCTTTAGACAATAGTTTGGGTTCACCCTTAACTGGTTGCCAGCCCATCGCAGACATGGCCTTTCAAAACTCGAATATTGCTTATATTTGGGTTTTGAAAGGGTGAATGAGCGGATGTAAACGTCGTCACAGACTCACTAAACAAACTGAAGCATCGGGGAAATAACATGCACCGAAACCTTCAAATTCATGCTACAAGTGTGTTAAGATCCGGGAATTGTTAATTAAAAAAAAAACGCCGTGAGCAAAGATAAATTAGACCTTGAATAAGCAATGTAATTGGCATATACAAGAGGTTAAATGCATAAAAACTCACTGATACCAATTGTATAGCCGTTTATATTTGAAGAGCCTCACCTGGATGAAAGGCACTCCAGAACGCTCAATGGCGACAACACCCACAGTCTGGCTGAGCTCCAAGTCAAGGATGAGAATCTCTCGGGGATAGAGCAGCAACATGTGGTTCCTTTTGGATGGCAAGTAAGACAGCTGCAGGCAGTCGTTCAACGTCACCGCCTCTGCGCTATGGACCACAAGGACAAACGGCAATGTAAGAAACAAGAGAAATACAGTTTGAAAGGATCATTGTTTCACATTCTATACTTGGACTATACTTTGATTCTATATTACGATTCTATAGCCTGCTCAGGGGGACGTAGGGCTTGAGCCTATCCAAGCTGACTTCAAGCTGAAAGGCAGAAAACAACTTGAACTGGTGTGAAGTGAACCCACAGCAGCTACACAAAAGACTGCTAAAGAATGTGAACCACGACACTACCGATGATACACAGATGTAAAAATGGAAATGATATGGACAACATCATCAGATTCTTAAAGTTTAACATGAATAGAGTTGAACTGGTCGATCAATTCATCCCCATTTATGGTGTTCCTTCCAGCAGGTCGAGTGAATTATCCCTAATCGTATCCCTTAGCCCTAATATATACAAAGCCAAGGAGACACTGGACAAACTGGGTGCAGGTATATTGGCATTTTCATGCTGTCAAATACATGTTCTAAATCCTTAAAAATATTAAACTATAACTTTATTTGTGCTTTGAAATTAATTGGACATTTCACTGATGAAAGGCAGAACAGGATTCCCTAAAACAAAGACAGTCGCAAACACTCACTCGGTTGTCGGGGAAAATAGAGGCAAAAAGCTGATTACAACTGCTCCATTCCTCTACGATAAGATCACATACAGGAGAAACACCAGACAAACGCCAGTGGGATCATAATCATATGGTGAAGGTGATGAAGATAAAAAATGACTTAAAAGAAAGCAAACAAAAAACAAAAAAACAAGGGGCCAGAAATGTTTGAGCCAGTAAAGGCAACATCAAAAGCAAACTTCTAAAGGCTTCTAAGTCTTCCATGAAACGGTGAATGCAACAGATCTTCAGAGAGAAATACAAAAGAGAAAGTAAATAAAAGAAAGATGAAGGCAGACCTTTCAGCTGTCCAGCACCTACAACACCTAATATTGCACACATTTACTTGGGTACGCATGGCCAATTTAAAGACATCTGAAACAAGGGCAATATTTGTTAAGGCATTAATTTAACAATGTACTTATTGAGGAACCGACAGCTATACCACAAATCACAAGCAACTGCGCTTCATTACACGGACAGAGGATTCTTAATACAATGTTTCCCCGTGTGAATTTTTCAGTTTAATGCAGTTTTTGAAACATTTGCCCACTTATTTTGTGTTGCCAGGGAAACTGTTTGCTCCTCTTAATCAGAGTTTAGAGGTCAGTAGTCTATTTTTATAAGTACAAGATGGCTCTAAATTGAAAACATTAACATACAGTTCAAGATTTGACTGTGTGTGAGAACTGTCGAGCTGGACACACTGAGCTGAGAACTGCGAGCTTGATCTTGCCATCATGATTGGGAAAAGTTATCTGCATGCCAACTGCCAGATTCGTGGCCGCCTGATGAGACATTCAAATGTATAGTACAGCAATTAAGTCAGCATGTTTAAGGCTGGTGTATGGCTGGTTAGCACGTCCACCTCACAGTGCAGAGGTGCAGGGTTCGCTTCCGGTTCCTGGCTTTCCTGTGAGTTTGCATCTTTTCCCTGTGCGGGTTTTCTCCGGGTTCTCCTATTTCCTCCCACATCCCGAAAACATGCATTGGCAGGTTAATGGAGCAATCCAAATTGTCCCTAGATGTGATTGTGAGTGTGAATGGTTGTTCGTCTGTGTGTCCTATGATTGGCTGCCAACCAGTTCAGGGTGTGCCCCGCCTACTGCCCAATGATGACAGCTGAGTTAGGCTCCAGCAAGCCCGTAAACCCTGTGAGGATAAGCGGGTTAGAAAATGGATGGATTGATTTTTAATATGATAGTCAGACTTTTGTTCAAATCTGTCAAGCAGTCAAGCAGAGGAGGAAAACTGTGGTAGAAACCACACTAATATTTTCCACACTAGATTCTAAATAAAAAACATGAAATGGAAATGATGAGAGCCCAAGGAAGAAGAATGAAGAAACACGTGTGTGTGTGTGTGTGTGTGTGTGTGTGTGTGTGTGTGT
>CAAKHF010001679.1:39155-61944 GCA_901007745.1 Hippocampus kuda | reverse complement strand
TATATTTTATTAATTTATGCAGTGTCCAGATGAGTTCAGTGCTCAAAGTGCAGTACCAGTTTATTTATCATTGTTTCATGAAAAGTTGGACGTCACGGAGGCACAGATGCATTAGCATTATTGTTGTAATCTGTTTTATGGTTTACTCATTTTCTTATATTAGTTACGCCACACTCGCTTAGTTCAATAATTCATGATACATTTACCTGTCTTTCAGTCCAAGAGTAACCAAATCATATCTGTATAATGCATTTATATTGTAATACGGATTAAATTGTTGCTTGTTTGGTTAAAAAAAAAAGTACATGCATCGAGGACTTTGAGAAAAATAACCAAATATTAAATCGTAATCGCAATTTTGGGGGGGGGGGGGATTCCCAATGTCAGATGACTGGGCTTTTAAATGGCATTTCAAAATGGCGCCGCGTGAGTGGCTGCCTTTTCAGCAGCTCCTATATTTTGTTGTTCTAATTCTTCCTTTCATAACTTTGCTGCTGTGAAATGGGAATTTCTCCATTGCGAGACTAATAAAGGTTTTCTTATCTTACTTATTTCTTATTTTATTATGTGCATTGATCTAATATTATCTCTGTGTAAATTGTTTAATGAGCTCTTTTCTTCTAATGTGCAGACGTCAGACAGTGACCAGCACCCCTTGCTGGATAGAGCTGCATCTCAACGGTCCTTTGCAGTGGCTGGACAAGGTTCTCACGCAGATGGGTTCTCCAACCATCCACTGCTCCAGCGTGTCTTAAGAGGCAGCCACCAGCCTACTGTGGTTTCTCGCTCTCTCAGCGCAGATAAGGAAAAGAGACGGTATTCATCGGATCATCCTCCCTTGCCGTAATGTTTAACCTCACACACGTGTTACACTTCCCTTTGCACTGTCGACCCATGTGATGGTCCTTTGTTCTGCGTCTTCTACTTATCGCTATTCTGTTAATTTTCAGACGCACACACAGCCTTTTCTTTAATGTCATTGAGTTATCAAGTAACCCGTGCGTCGCAGCAGTTTTGTGTTCGTAGAGATGCCACTGCGGTTCCGTTAACAAAGGCATGATGGGACATTTTCATGAAAATTGGCGGAGGGGCAGGGCAGATCGAGGCAATTTTACTTTCAGCTTTTTTCTTACATTTTCATTAATTTTTCTCAGGAAGTACAACAGGAACCTGAATACAAAATTAGCTCATTTGTAAATGTTCGGGGAATAGAGCATCCCTCCCCCATTTGAATCTCAATTTTGCCAGGTTGGCGCGACAACACTGTTTGTCACATTTTAAAACATTGATTCTATGAATTAATTATTCTGTTCAACTGGTCGATGTGTTCCAGTACAATTATTTTTAAAACGATCAAGGTGTTCAAGGTGATAAAATTCATGCAAGTCTTAAGTACAAGGTACTTTTCCCCCCATAATAGTTCATCATATTAATGAGGATTACTTAATTGATGTTTTATCTATTATAAACAAGATCAGGCCAATTATTTCTTGGTTTATTTTTTTTTTAAAAAAACAACTTGTAAGAAAAACTATTTTGCTCCGTGGAAAATACATTTTCTAAGTTATTTTTGCATATTTGTCCTGCTTGGGAATATATTTTTTATTATTGCCTCAGTATGATTGTACATAACTATTTATAGCTTGTGATTTCTTGTAGTTATGCATCAATGAAAACGGGGCTGCACCTGACTGACAGTAAGGCACAGGCGGGTTAATCCGTGGCCGACCTTCTATGTGTGAGTGAATGAAGCACTTTTCTATGGATTGGTGTATTGTACAGCTTCAGTTTGAGTCATTTATTGTGTGTTTGAAAATGTTATGTTCAACGCTACAGTGTAAGGCATAAGTGATTTGCCTGCAGTCTTTGAAGTTGCCATGTCAATGAATATTCACGCTCTGACAGTACACCGCCCAATCTGTACAGTCACTCGCGCAGTATATTGGGTAGATGACAGAGCTGCGTCTGCTCTTGTGGTCCTCTGTCTCATGTACACGCATTTTGTTTCGTCACTTGACTGAAATACGTTCTTAGGCGGCCTTTTACTTTGTCATGCAAAAATGTCTAATAAATAGAGTAAAAATAAATGGGATATATTTTTCCACTGCCACACAGTGATAGAATACAGTATGACACGTTTCACTTTTTAGACAATGTGGAGTTAAATTGACTTGCCTTTTTTCCCCCCCAGTTAGGAATTTGAATAAAGAAACTGGTATTGTGACTGTAACTAATTTACTCAGTCCATCCATCCAGTAATACAGTGATTCCCATCCACCAATGCTGTGGCATGACTCATTTAAATGAGCGATTAATTTGTGAATAGATTAGTTGTTAGGTAATCATCCATCCATTTTCTGATCCGCTTATTCTCACAAGTGTCGCGCTGGAGCCTATCCCAGCTGTCTTTGGGCAGTAGGTGGGGGACACCCTGAACCGGTTGCCAGCCAATTGCAGACGAACAACCATTCGCGCTCACACGTGGGGACAGTTTAGAGCAGGGGTGCTCAGTTTTCTAGCTCTCCCAGGAGCAACGCACCCGAATCAAATAATCAGGATCATTCAAATGCTGCTTCAGAGCTGGCTGATGGAGCTGATCATCTGAATCAGGTGTGCTGCAGCCGGGAGAGCTGGAAAACAGGCAGGTCAGTGGCCCTCCAGGCCCGGAGCTGGACATGCCTGGTTTACTGTAGAGTGTTCCATTAACCTGCCATGCATGTTTTCGGAATGTGGGAGGAAACCAGCGAAAACCCACGCAGGCACGGGGGACAACATGCAAACTCTACACAGGGAGGCTGGAGCCTGAATCGAACCCTGCACCTCTGCACTGTGAGGTCGACGCGCTAACCACTGGACCACCGGGCCACCTCAGGTAATCATTGCACCGCTAATTGGTGAAAAATTTGACCATAAATACAATACAGCTTTACAGTATTTATGTTGCGCTTTCACAACAGCTATAGCTGTACCAAAGCACTCAAATGTAAAATATGTACCGTGGCTCAATACAGGCTGGTTTATTTACTAGTGACAGTGAACAGTTACCCACAGAGCCTCGTGTTGAGTCAGAGAAATGAAAAGAGCCTTTCACACCCGCTCAAGACAAAGTCCTTATGATGACATGACAGTTTATTTGCTTGACAGTTCATCTTTTGTGATTTGACAGAATATTCATTGTTTTTATAATATTTAATCTTAAAATAAGGCACATTATGTCACTTCGAATTATTTGTGACAATAGTACCCCAAGGATAAACGCATGAATTAAATGTTCTGACTTTATCATTTCTTAAATGTCACTGAGGAAGACCCACGAGTGCTTCCAACCCTTTTATTGCCTCTCTTTTCTGCTAAATCAGTAATGCCACGTTGAAGGAGCCAAACGTGTCTACAGTACAGTACAGTACGTCCACGAGCACTTTTGTCTTGCAAAGTGCAAGCAACCCTTCGAGGGGGGGCACTGGACCCTGCGCAACAGCCAGGAAAGGTAGCAAAGAGAGAGATGTTGCCGATGTCACACTTCAACTTCTGTTAGCTTTCCTCGCCTGATGATAAGCCATCTATCTCATCATCATCACCACCAATGGCCATCCAAAAAGCTTTTGCAACCTGGAAGGCAGAATTTGGCCATAGTTGAGATGCATGCTTGTCGGTAATAGACCGTGGGTTACTCTGACTCCTCTAAGGGTTGTTGAAGCAGTTGTTTACCTTCTCTGCGTGAAGCTTTCTCTGGTCGTGAGGTAATGATGAAGCTTTGTCTGAGTTGGCAAGGGAAGACATTGGATACGTTTCACAGATAAAATTGTGTACCGGTACGTTTTAAATGTGTTTCGTTTCATTTACCTTTCATCTCTTTTAGTTTGGTGAAGAGGCGTTCAAAATTATCCACGTCTGCATCTCCAGCTGTGAGATTTGCAAGTTCCTGAATGTCCAAATTTGTCATTGCATCTGAAAGGATTACCAGTTGATTTTGTGAGCAATGCCATTGCATTGGGGGGGAGGGGGGGGGCTGTAATCTGCTCACTGAATGTGTAGCGTCAGGGTCCTATAGGTCGAGTATTAAAACCAAAGCCAGTGGCAGCCTGCAATTTATAATAGAAACAACCATTTCCTCACCGACAGCTGTGTTCTCCGCTGAGCTGCGGGTCTCTGTATGAGTCTCTTCATCAGCAAGTGTGCCCTCTGCCGGTAGACTAGAAGACTAACGGAATGACAAAGCAATCATTTCCAACTAGCAGGAGAATGTGTATAAAAAAAAAGTGCTACTGACTTGTGGATCTTGACAGCTCCGAGGGTGGTTGTGTCGAGCAGCCACCAAACTGCTCATTAGGCCAAAGCTCTGACTGTTCCCTATTATGTAACAGAAAGAAAGACAGCGTTGTATAATGCCACTGAAAAGACCTCAGGACAATTAAGTTTATCTGACCATCTTTCATCTCCACACTGGTCCACACGTTTGCATTGAGTGCCTGGACAATTCTCTTTACTCCTGTGGATTCTGGAAAGTCATCTGGACAAAAAAAGGTAATGATACACCCAGGTCACAAGATTAAAGACACTATGAAAGTATAAAAATAGATTTATAGTGTTACATAAGACAATCTTTTGTGGCATTTGTTAAAATCTCACATGTATTGGTGTACATTTGGAAATGACGAGATGTTCGCAGGTCGGAATATGGCCAAACCTTAGCGTTAATGGAGTCAAGCTCAGAGAAAGAAGGGCAATGATTTACCTCCATTGACTTTTCTATAATAGTCTACCGTAATTTATTTCAATACTGCTGTACATACAGTAAGCACAAGAATACATCTAGATTGTCATTTTAAACAGCTCTAACATGTAGTCATTAAAACTAGATCATGCATGTAGAAAATCGATGTCCAAAGTCTCCCTTACCATCTTCATCAGGCAACTCCTGGGGATTGAGTTCCACCAGCTCAAAGCTGTGCGACAAACACCATTGTTGTGCTTCGTGTCTGGTAACACCTTGAAAATAAATCCAGTTGAACGAGACACACAAATGCCACACAGAATCGTATTCACAATTTCACATTGCGAAAATGTCGACAAAACGTACCGTCTTCACAAACTCTGTCACACACAAGAATCAGCACCTCTGGAGCAATGTCCTCCACCACTGATATCCACGGATGGAGCTTTTCCAAACCATCCTTCTGCAAAATGTACATTACAATTCCTTTCAACACAATAATGATCGAACTGGTTAGTTTCTAATAAATTATAATCTCAGGGTTCCACACCTTTGTACTATCAAAATACGCAATGAAAGCCTGCATGGACTGTGCAATCTCTGACGACATTAGAAATATGCTGGAGACGGTACAGAGCCGGACATCTGCTGTATAATACTTGTTGTTGATGGTCCACGGATACCACCCTACTGTTTGTTCTTGTTTGCTCGGCTCTGGCAACGTCTTCACACAGAGAATTTCTGTGACAGAAAAAAAGGCACATACACAAATGGCAGTCTAATAAATAAATTATACTTGTACAGCCAACCCGAGTCTATTTCTTTGGCTAAGCTGCCTCGCCGTTAGCACGACTAGCTCCAATTTGCATCACTATTTATTATTAACTCAGTATGTATGAAACATGTAACATTTGGGTTATTGCCCAGGTAACCAAATGTAAATTCTGTTCCCTAGCTCTGGCATGTTTGAAATCATTTCGACAATTCCCAAAGCTAACAATCTCTTTACACACTTACGTTTAATAATTTCTTCTTCATTAAAGGTGGCGTCGCTGCTAGTGACAACCACACACGGAAGAGACATCGTAGCATCCTCCGAGTCTGACATTTTCATAAAAATGCTCCAGCTACAGCTAAGCTTGGATAACTATAAGCGTCACGTGACGAATGAGCTTTTCCCCCGCCCCTCGGGTGAACTTTGAACTCTGACGAATCTTCCGGTTTAATGGCAGACGAACGAAAATACAGTAGTGTTTTTAAATTAACGTTTACATTTGCTTCGCCTTGCTTTGGAAACATTATTAACAATAATTTTCCTTTTGCTTTTCTTCAAGTAAAATGAATCTCACCCCAAAACTCGTTCATTAGACCTTTATTCTATTAATTTAACTTCCCCCCCAGTAAAATTGGTTATTTGAAATCGACGAATTTTTGCATTTTACATTATTTTAGCCATTGAATAATTTGTTGGTTGATTTACAGTAAATACTGACATAAAAAACATTTGTAAAATGAATAGTTAGTGAATATTTCGCATTTATTTGAAATTATTGGTCAGTTGAATCTAATTGTTTTAATTTTGTTAAATAAAACAATGACACCTTACAATGGTAAGTATTACGGTATATTGGACTAAAGATGTGTGTGTGTGTATCAATATTTCTTACCTATTATTGTTATGTTACTACTGTACCTCATGTTCATAATAGAAAAATCAAGTACCTGTAATTAGTTTTTGGGGTTAAGACATTTTAGTGTTTCCTCACTTCTTTTCGAATATGTACAGTCTAATTTCATTTTATGTTAGTTTATTTTAAGTCTGTTTAGTTGTTCTCGTGTCACTCTCACACATGTTCAAAAAAGGAATTCATTAATGTACACATACGTACAGCACATTTGACAATAAAATTGAATTCAATTCAATTTACCCTAGTTACTCATAATGAGCAATGTGAAATACTTGTTAGGGGATGATATTTTATGGAAGTGTATGTACAGAAGCGTTTTGCTGATTTAACTTGAAACTTGTCACCTTAAAACATGAAACATTGCATTAAAATTATGTTTATGATGTGAGACTAACTTTTTGTTTTATTTTGGTTTGACAGCAGCACACCTCCGTACCAGACCCTCTTAAAAATCAAATGTGACCCTTAAGTACAAAATTTCACCCACCTCTGATTTAAATGTTTGAATACTTACTGCTATAAACAGTGATTTCTTAAAGTGTGGTACGAGTGCCACGTGTGAATGTTTAACATTCACTGTTCTTTAGGTCAGCACAAGTCCATATTGACAATGTTCTTACTTTCTAAGTTCAATCATCCAAGTAACACGTTCATGAGATGTAAATCAGTATACTTGTCGATGTGTGTAACAGAGCAAGCAAAGTAAGAACCATACATGTAGGTTAATGTAAGATTAATGTACTGTAGTTTAATGCAGCATGCATCCATGGAATCTACTCTTGCAACCAGTATCGCTTCTGTACACCTTGTAGAAATACATAAAGCAGTGAATTTTGATATTGTAAACTGGCAATTTGACTTAAGAGTTATTAAAAAGGAAAAAAAACACACCAATGATTACATAAACTATGAGAGTATAACCTTGGAAGAATAGGACACATGCGCACCATTGAAAGGTACAGTATTGTCAAAATCTCAGCTCCCTGTGTGGATTCTGCATGTTTTGGTACTCAGGCTTTCCAGAAGCCTGCATGTTAGATTATTTGAAATAAGTTACAATGTCCACAACTGAAAATATTTTTGGGTTTTTTTGTTTGTTTTTACTTGTATGGCCCAAAATTATCTGCGCTACATTCCATCCCACCTGTGACACCATCAAGTACACGCAGTATAGAACATGGATGGATGGATAAAGGAACATCATATTTCTTATTCACTTTAAAAAGGTTTACATTGATTCCATTTGTCCAGAGTATGTTTTGATATTAATTGCACATATAGCCAAGCCCCATGCCTCAAGACACCAATTACCTTGTGAAATAACCAAGATGGATTGACTATCATTGTTCCTTTCACTCATATGTTCTCCTTTAATCTGCAGGCTAGACTCTTCATGCTGGAGTGAAGAGTGATGGGAGCCCTCTGCATTAATAGATGCTTAAAGGTCTCACGCACAGAGCAATGGTGACATAAAGGTCGCCAGGCTTAGTAGCACTGACAGCCTGCCCCTGTCACAACAAACACATCCATCTTTGAAAAGGTCGGTATTCCTTTTAGATATAGTTTACACACTTTCGACAGTTATTTTTGGGTGACTCAGTGCCTGAGGTGACGTGACAAGGAAGAGGCCGAGACTGACATTGTGATATTGTACAGATGGAAGAGTTGGCTGCAGAAAGCAACAGACTGCAGCACATCAATATTCTTCGAAAGAAACAGGCGCTTGATTGCCACGCTATGGGCTAGTGCTCCACAGCTGTCTCAGGACAGACGTCCGTACCTGCTCTGGCATGCCAATAAGACAGCCGTAGCGTCCCCAACTGCTAATCACTGGCTATCTGCCGACTCCTTCTCCTTCTGAGAGTCGCACGAGCTTTATGATGCACTGCACATGTGCCAGGGTGTGGGCTTCTCCGTTTTAGCGACCAAAAAAAAAAAATACAGTGCCATGTTTTCATAGCCCGGCAGGAGACAGATGTGTGCCTTTGAGCGGAGCATTCCTCAGTCTCTTCTGTCAGAGAGCTCAGTGGTCTGCGGAGAACAAGGATGGGGGAGTGGACATTAGGTGACATCAGGAGGATGTGCACAAACTTATGTTTTCGGAGTGATGACACATTTGAGTCAAAGCGAGAATAACAATTAGAAGGCGTAAGAAGCTTCTTGGTTTAGTCGACACATTTGCACCTCTGGTACTGCATAAGCTTAAAATTGCTGGGTCAACTTTGTAATTCAGATGTTGGGTTGACACTGTTTTTTGCATGGTTTCCTTGCAAAGACCCCCCCCCCCCATCCTAAAATGAAAAATATCCAAAAATGGAAACAATGAAAAATATATTTTAAAAATCCTGAAAAAAAATTGCGAATCCGTGGATACCAAACTGCGAATATAGAGGGGTCAACTGTAATTTTGTTATATCACCAGTCACCACTAGATGACAGAGACATCTTCATTGCACCTACACTGCGTGTCTTGTACTGCCTAATACTACAATGCAAGGAGGCCTAATATATATTTTTTTGCAAATTTGGAATGGGTTACAGGACAAAGATAGTATCTCAGTATTATTAACATTTTGAGTGAGTGGATTTTTTGTGAAAAATGTCCAAAATAAGTCTGTACGTCTGTTTCTTGCTCAGCAGTTTAGTGCTTGTCCTTGTATGGTAATTTTTATGGAAGAGAGCCCTTCTTTTGTTATTTGCTTCAAACTTTTTGTTGCTGGGTTAGAATGGTGGATCTTTCGTACGTGCATGGAAAAATCGTATTATCGAAAATGAAAGCGTTGCATTTTTGTCATAAACCTGGTAAGAGTTAGCTCAGGAAGTGGATTCTTTGGTGTTCGCTTCATCTGTGTAGCAATGTTAAGGAATTTATTCCTTACTGTGATTTTATTTAGCCCTACTCTGTTGTTGGTTCTACAAGCAACATTTCATTTTTTTTAATTTAACGTAAAAGGACTGAGTTTGTATCGTTCATGGTATGATGTCTTAAACAGTGGCATGTCTTCAATTTACTGTATGTGGTATTTCTTAGCACTCATGCTCAATTTGGGACCACATATTGTCCAAAAACCATCGTTGAGTGTATGGACCACAGATAGTATTACATCACATCATAGCTGAAACTTTCCATGTGAAAGGGATACACTATTTGCCAGCTTTTTAGTGCTCAGTGTCAATTTCAGGTGGTTCAATAATGCCGTTTCATGTTTCCCCTTATCAGCACCTATCAAGGTTGCACATATTTAAGAGCACTGACGCTTCCGTTGTCAGCACCTCTAAGTTCATTTCGTTTTAGCACCACTCTGTGTGTGTGTGTGTATACATGCGCAAAATGTATGTTCCCTCTCTGTAAACATTCGACGCCTGTTAATTAAACCTGCTTATCTTCCCCTGCCAGTGGTATCTTGTACCTCGCTGAATGGGTTAATTGTGAGAAAATGTTTCTCAAGTAAACGCCGAAATTAATGAAGGTGTTTTTATGCTTGGTTTGCTTCTGTTATCCCAGAGAGAGGTTGGTTTGATGTGTTCCAGCAACGCGGCAATGTGATGATTTGTGCGTGTGTGCGCGTGTGATCATTCCCTTTCCTCTCTCCATCCTCAGCATCTGGCAGCCAACTGGAAACACTCCAGTCTTTCAAGTGAACCATTATACACATCACTTCATGAGGTAGTGTTCTCTTCACACACACACACACACACACACACACACACACACACACACACACACACACACACACACACACACACACACACACACACACACACACACACACACACTTTTCCAACAATCTCCCGTCTCACCACCACGTGTCCACGGAGGAACTCGGTCTCATTCAAATAATTCTCTGCAGGAAGATGACTGTCCTCATGCCGGGGAACTGAGCAATTTTGTCTCAATTGCCCTTTAATTTGCAGATTAGGCAAATGAAAAGCCATTACATTAAATATTTGCAATTGGCACAAAGGTGCCGTTTTCCCGCTGTGTACGAATCTAATAAAGTCAAGACAAAATTGTCTTTGCATCCAGCGCAGCACAAACTATGATCCCTGTTCCGATTGAACCGCCATGCTCACATTTAGACTGTAATCAGGAATGCGCATTGTAAATCATTTTCGCAAGCGTCGAAAATTATTGGGCCTAATTACAAGCAGATGGAATGCTTTATGGGCACTCGGGGTGGCTACGGAGAGTGCTGTTTGAACAAGGATAATTAGAAAGTTGAACCCCATTGTTGTTAATTAGCATGAATCCAATCATTTAATTACCTTGATTCAGTTGAGGATTGTGGCTCAGGCAGAAATCCAGAGTGCAGTCCTGAAGGTGTTGCTGGATGGAGCCCAGCGGTGGCTGGACATGATGCAACAGGTCCTCCCCTGCTGAAATATTAACCCAAATTAATCATCAGTCTACACCTCTGTATGATTAGACTTAACGACCCCACCCCCAAGGTCTATTAGCAAACTCAACAGGGGGTAGTTGTGCCGAGATACAGATTCCGAGTAAAGGCAATTAGAGAAGATAGGAAACAGTGGTGTTGACATATTTTGTGGCCTTGTTCTGACAGGAAACCCTCAAGAGTCGTGTGGTTGAGCTTGAGGCAATTTGCCTTCCTGCTGAACATCCACACAGGCAGACTGATTGAAAAAACAAAAGCCTTTGCGCTCTAATCTTTGGCATGTCATATTTTTCGATGTGAAATATGTTCCATAACATCTGTTCGATTCATCAGGCCACTGTGGGCTTGGACTTGCGTAGCTTGATCTTTGAGACAAGCACATGCTAATGGCCGGATGAACCAGGTGTCCTTGCTCTAGTTGACATACGTAATTGTGGCTCTGTTCACTGTCCCTCTGCAGTGAACTTAAAATGTGAACAATCCCATTGTTATTAAAATTTAAATTGGATCAGGCAATACCATTGATTCTGACAGCCGTGGGCAGATTAGATTGACATGGCAGCACATATCGGCTGTAATCTGATTGGCGCAAAAAAAAAAAAAATCTAACATCAATATACACGTAGTAGAAGCAGTGCATCCAAGAGATATACATCCAGACGAGTTTATGACGCAAACATTTGAATTTAGGTTGTCAATGTTGGTCAGTGGTTTGGCAGAAAAGTCCTTACTGGCCCTGACGGTTAACCACTGCCATTCATAGAACAGAATAAAAGCGTTCTGTTCAACTCAACTGGCCCCAGATTTTGAGTTAATTGTTCGGTGGTATGTCATGAGATTTGTCTAATGTAAATACAGTCTGTGTGTGCCTTGGCTAAATAAAAATTGCGAAACACTGGGTTGCAAGTTCCTGTAGTTTGTGGATCATCCTCTAGGGGGTGGTAGAGTAAATGATAACCGCATACTGTACTGTTTTCTGTAGCTCTACACTCGGAATTTGCAATTCCCTTTTACTAAATTGAACATCTGTTTTGTTTTGGGGTAAACACATCAGAGGGTTATAGTTTGATTTAATTATTATATGTTTAATGGTTTATATCCCGCTTTCCTTGTTTTGATTAACTCCATTTAACTGCTAGATTTTTAGAGTTTGTGCATTGTTTTTTTTATGGGCTCAATATGGTAAAATTGCTGCATGAGCCTTTAACATCCTGTCTGTCTCTGCATTTATTACACCCTTTTGCATCGCCGCCGAGTAGTATTCTTCATTTATTTCTATTGATCTTCCCACTGTTTTGTTGTTACACTGAGCCAGACGCGTAGCTGAGATGAATCACTGCTACCTATGGCTGCCAGCACATTCTGCCAGTGACAGAAGGGATAATTCCTTGTGGATCAAATAAATACAGATGTGGAGTAATTAGTTGTATTCCCAAGGAGCTCGTTGCTAGCACACATTAAAGACGTGAAGGATAGGATGGGCCTCCCATTGGCAGCTTTTATCAATTCAACCTGCTGGAAAACAGAGAGAGGTCAAACGCCTGCTGGCTATTACAATAATAGATCTGTTGTGTGTACACAATGATAAATCAGGTCAAGAAAGTAACTTTCTGCCCTTCTCTCCCGCAGACTTGTAATGAGTATGTGTCTTAGCACGCTCCTGAAGTACAGTCCACTTCTCCTTCCCCGAGGAGAATCAAGACCCCTGATTGTGGGAACCTAGGACTGCATTGTAGATGGAGCCACCTACAATAGCTGGCTGAATCCGAGGACCACTCCCAGATAAGTCAAAAGCACACAGCCTGCATAGCAGATGATTTTTGAACCAAGGTTTTGACCTGCCTGGCAGTGAAATATTTACCCCCTTAAACTGATTACAAAATCTAAGTTGAGTGCACAGACCTCAACAACAAGGCACACATCCATGTGATTGCAAAATTCATTTCATATCGAATTATGCTTCTCCTCTGCAGTCACTTTTCTTTTCAGTACACAACATGTAATCCTGTTTGTTTTATACTTAATTTGAAAGTCAACTTAATCTGAGAAAGACATTGAAAAAGCTTGAACCGTGCTTTTTTTTTAAATCACGATCTTCTAAACTGCTGCTTGTTATAAAGGGAGTTGAGTTCACTGCCACCGTACAGTGCTTGAATTTGTACTCGCAAGTCAGAGCAAGAAAAAAAAAATCGTCCAAACAATGGCTGGTCTCTTGAAAAGGTAGTAAGTTGGGTCACTCGTATCTCAAGGTGCAGTCCAAACTTTTGGCGTCACCTCTCAGTATGAAACATTTCCCGAATGGTGCGAAATTATTCAGCCTCTCTGACAGTCTCAATCGAAACTCATCATAACTAAATTGTCAAAAAGTACATTTTTGAGGAATCTCTCGTGTTTGATCTCACACAAACTGCTGCTTTACCTCATTGCTGCCATGCAGTGTAACTGTATATTGACTCTCATCCGAATGGCTTCATTTCAGATCCATGCAAGTTGTTCCTGAATAAATGATTTTAAGAATCACACTTTATTTTTATGGCGCCCTCCAAAGAGCATGTTTTGGAAAAGCTGCACAAATTACAGTTTATTGCCATTATTACAAATATATATATATATATATATATATATTTTTTTTTACTCCCACGCCAATGAGGAATGAGCCACTTAAAGTTAACATCTTAGCAACTAGATGAACAGCAGTCGACATTACAGGAACAGCTGGATATTGAAATGAAGATTGTGCCTATTGTTGAGATGAGGCAGCTCAAAAATAGACCAGATTCCCTTCTGCTGTTAAAGGCACTAGAATAGATTGCGCTATGGTCGGAAGGGCATTGTGATTCTCAGGCTTGCGTTCTAAAACTGCTTTGGGTTTGCCATATGAGGATGATAGAGTTGACATTCCCAAAGTAAATAACTTGGACAAAAACTTGTGTCGCTGAATCGCAGCTGTAACACTAGATTGATGTCAACAAACAAGAAAAAATAATACAGTCATCCCCCCTCTAACACGGGGTTACGATCCATACCACCCCTGGCGATAAGTGAAAGCCGCGATATAGAAATATTGTATTTAACTACACTGTAGGCATGCTTGTATACCAAAAACAGCATTTATTATGAAATAGGTCTTCAAACACACTTTAAAAATAACACAAACACATTTACTGTGAACAAATCTTTTTTTTTCCAAACTACACACTTAACAGTATACCTCAATAATCAATCATCAAAGATGTACATTATAAAATGAACCTACAGTTGTCACTTTAAGTAGTCTTAAAAAGATAATCAGTCATTTTCAACAAAAACTATGTTGTGCTGAAATTTACATCATCTAAACCAGGGGTGTCAAACTCATTTTTGTCGTGGCCCACATTTTAGTTCCTGCTTACCTTGGACGGCCGTTATGACTGAAACCATATATAAAAAAAAAGCCGATATAACGGTTTATTTAACTATTGTTTAAGTTACTGTAATGAGGAGTTTGGTAAAAAATGCTGACAATATGTCTCTTATTTATTACACATGAGAATTTTAAAATTTGGTCGAAATTTTACCAAGCAGCATGGAAGTTGACATGTTTGATTTGCTTTCGCGGGCCACATAAAGTGATGTGGTGGGCCAGATCTGGCCCACGGGCCTTGAATTTGACACCAGTGGTCTAAACTAACTACGTAAATATGTGTGCCGCAATCTAAGGTCAAAAATGGAATTACAGAGCACCCAATATACAGGAGAGTTGAACTAAAATAGTTATGAACTACACTAAAAAAAGAAATCCACAAAATGGTGGCACAGTAAACCTGGAACCTCCCGCAGCTATTAGCAAATTAAACTGAAATAAAAGTGAGCACATCCAGAGCCAAAACTGTGCCGCTGTTATGATTCTAAACGATAGCGACATTTGTTCTGCAAAGCAGTTTCAACCAAAACTCGGTCCAAACAAATAAAATGTGTTTAATGATTGTTAACTATTCATTCACTGCAGTTTCTAATCTGTGCACAAGCCCCTAGCTCTCATGTCTCATATGCTTACAAATAGCCTTTGATTTTCTGTCATGTGTTAATTACCGCATTTTGCCATTTAATGGGGAGCTTTGTGTAAACCATTTACAGCCTAATGACTGTGCGCTTGCAAGCACAACCATTTTATTTTATTTTTTTATTCCTTTTGAAAGGAGGAGCATTCATCTCCAATTTCTTGTTCTCTGATTTTGTTCTCATTAGTTTGTCGCCTCGTTCCTGGCGTATGCGCGGCGCGTGGCTATAATTGTTGTGGCATTGGCGCCGTTAATTATGGGAGAGAGAGCCTGAGCCGCCGCCAAGGTCCATAATGGCGGCCGAGGCAGCACAGGAGCGTAAATGGGGTTTGTTTCACCAGCTGGGGTCCCACGGAGAGGGAAGAGCGCCGAGGCCCCCCAAGTGTAGGCCCACAGCCTCGGGGCCTTGGGGCCATATGGACACAACACTTTAACTGGCCTTTATTCTAAACCTCGCTCTTTTAATCAAAGCAAAGCCCACGTCCCGTGTTCCGCATTGCCTGAATCGTTTTATCATCACGACGTTGTTTTCTCATAAACTACATGAACCGCTTTCATGCTTTATGACGGCCTTCTGCTCTTCTGCCAGTTAATATTCAAGATAGCAATTTGGAATGTGTCAAAAGATTATAAAAGCTCAAACAAACAAGCATGAATATTTGATCCGTTCGCAGCAGAAACTGCAGAAGGATGTTTTGCCGTTTAGTTTGAGATACAACTCTCATTAGTCGGGCACTCGGCCAAAATATATGTAATAACACAGATTCCGATTAGATTCATGATTTGGGGAGGACCGTTATTAGTTTCCCCTAAAATAATAATGATGAATATTTCATGAACAACAAATTATTGCCAATTAATATTTAAAATCCAAATCTATTATTTTTTTCCCTGCCAAAGTAATTGTTCACCAAAAAAGTGACAATTAAAATTGCATGTTAAAAAATATGTTTTCATGGATAGCAAAACATTTCTTTGGGTGGGGGGGGCGGTTTATATAATTTTCATTAGCTTCCGTAGACACATTTGTTTAATTATGACTTGTTGAGGCTCAGCATGAGGAAGCTGACTCTTGGTAAAACAGCTTTTGGAATAAACCAATCATCATATCCCCTCTGGCTGTGTACAACAACGGTCCAATAAAGAAGAGGAGGAGGATGAAGAAGTACAGCAGTAGGGGGGTGGGGGGTCCCTACAGCCTCGGGCATGATGTTTGAGCCTCCCGAAAAGCCCCGGGGCCTGGTTGAGCTTTTACACACACAAAGAGGTTAAAGACATGTAGATCTGCAGTCATGCAACGCCTGAAGGGGGGCCATGCACTCTTAAGCACTCTCACAGCTTGCTTATGGATCATTAGGCACAAGAGGGTAAAAATTACACCTAATAGCGTCAACAGATGGAGGCCTTCATTTTTTTTTTTTTGGTCACAAACTAATCTTGAGCAATACCTTTTTTAGGTTGGGCTTGTCAGTGAATAAGCAACACCACTAAATAAGTGACAAAGAGTTCTGATTGAGTATTATGGAGCCAATTTTAATCAATTGCAAAAAAAAAAACTATAAAAAAAACCTTTGTATGAGCCTTTGAGTTTTTGACACCGATCCAAATGAAAGTGGGCATAAAATGTTTTTGTGGCGATCGTGTTTTTGTATGTATGTGTGTGTGAGAGAGAGTTTGGTTTAACCAAAGATAAAACGTTTAAAATATTTTTTCACTTGTCCCTGCAGTTGGCTCAGAAGTAAACCAATTATGGGCCAAAACGCATCGACTTGGGTCAATTTGGTACAGCTTTTTTTTTTTGACACTTATAGCCATCCTTCCCTTTTTCACTCTACCACCACTCAATAGGTTTTACGAAATGTTTGAACCAGAGATTCAAGCAAGCTTTTGTCTATATTTATTTTTTTAATCTGCCCTTGTTTTGTTTTTTTCTAGCACATCAAGTTTACATCCATCCATCCATTTTCTAATCCAGATATCCTCACAAGGTTCGCGAGTGTGCTGGAGCCTATCCAGCAGTCTTAGTAGGCGAGATACACCATGAACTGGTTGTCATCACGGGGCAAACTTCCATTAGCCTGCCATGCCAACCAGCGTGGGTTTTCTCCGGCAAAAATACAGCTGTGTCACTGTTAAACGTTGCATGCTTTGACAATCTCTGTCAAACATAATGGCGGTACGTCTTCAAAAGTTTGTCCGACAGTTCCAAAAATAGTCAATTGTTCTTGACATTCTTCACATCACAGGAGAATTTTACAGTAAATTAACATTTAGACAATAGACTGAAGCCTTCAACACTCACGAGACTTGCACTGGTTCGCCGGCGCTGTTTTTTCGCAGTGTGATAGAGAAACCCAAGTGGCAATCAAGGCGGAAGGGGGAAACATCTGTTTTATTTATGGGCAGATTGCAGGGCTCTACGTGGATACCAAGCAAAGTCGGAATCCCATCACAGGCTACTGTAACGCAGTTTAAGTCCGCAGAATTTATTGCAAAAGCATCTCCCTCACTGCCTCCTGTCTTTGTGGCCTGCTGTTTGGGCAAACTGCATAGGCAAAGTCTCAGGGTGGGCTTGCTCTACCGTAGCAAATGACAACAGTTCCCTTACACTTTTTGCCGCACCATTGTGTGCTTTATGGTTTGTACAGGGGGGAATCACTGTGCAGCATTTGACCTCTCCTCTTACAGTACTTGAATATGATGATGGCTCTTACATGACTGGAATATCAACAGCATAATCTCCAACGAAGCCAGACAGAACCCACTCAAAACACAAATAACACTCGGGATAGATCAATGAAAGGACGAATAGGTTGTTCTCTGATGTCAGAATGTGATCCTTTTCATGATAGGTTGAGAATGGCGGGTGTTTTATGGTATATTGTGTATGACCAAATATAGTAACACCCCGCCCTGCCTTCTGTTTTTATCTTTTGATTAACTACTCATTGGAGAGCACTTAAACCTCAACCAAATCAATATAAGACAGAAAGGAACCTTTGTTGTCGGCATAGCTTTCAGCATATTGGCAGTAATGTACCTCTAGGTAGTCGAATTTTATGCAACTGCAACAGTTTATTTATGATTGGATATGGTTATGATCCATCCATCCATCCATCCATCCATGGAGTCTATCCCAGCTGTCTTGGGGCAGTAGGCGGGGGACATCCTGAACCGGTTGCCAGCCAATCACAGGGCGGCCTGGTTGTAATAGTTTTTGACTTTTCATTGTAGTTGTTTTTTTTTTTTTTTTTGTACTTTTGTTTTCGAAACTGCTTCATTATAGTTTTAGTGTCAGTTTTAGTTTTTCTACATATGGCGCATTTTGTCGAGTTATAAGATAAAATAAAAAGTCACAATTAGTATTTTGTGATTTAGCAAACTACAATTCCCAAATGACCTTTAGACATTCCTTCTTCCATACGGCTGTATATTAACCCTTTCGGGGACAGCGGTTATTACATTGGACAGCTTATCATGTTATCAGCTTACAGGGTGCATGACAGGGTTAACACTGTAAAAAAAAAAAACATTTAAAATCAACCCCGAAAGCTCATCTTTGGAATTAATTGATGAAGATAAAAACAGTCCATTTTCACTGTAATTGTTGTTAGTTTTATGAACAAAAATGTAGTTTCAGTTATCATTTTTATTGTATGGCGTTTATCAGAATGTTTTTTCCAGATGTAATTACAGTATTCTGTTCATTTTCATTAAATGTAATAACCTTGGTTGGGCGTATTAAGGTCCAAGTGGAATACTGCTTCGATCATATAAGAGACACCATTTCTCAGCATGTTATTTCTGAGGGATTCACCATTTCAAATGACGTGGAAGTCATGGTTTACCAACAAAGGTTTGGTAGCCGGTTTGCCAGCGAGTTCACGCATTGTCAAAGCAAAGCATGCAACAAAGTTCGAAATTGACAACGTAATTAAGTGGCCAAACCATTATGGCGCCTCCTAGTTACAGAAACAAGAGTGCTATTGATCCCAGTCGCGGTCCTGATTGATCCCCAGATAGATGGGCTTAGCTTCAGTATTCATCAGCCATCCAGCGGAGAGAGAGTTGTTATTGAGGGCAGCTGCTGTCTCTGCGCTTGTGACTTTAAAGCCATTAGACTCCGAAGGCCTTCTGATAATAGGCTGTCACTCACAGATTGACCCCTCCCATTTCATCCATCAGTTGCCCACTCAGAAATTGAAGCAGCCACCTCAGGTCTCAAAGATAACAAGAAGTTACTAAAGTCATCCGGATAATTCAAGGGCGTTCAACACTTGGAGAGTAATGATAAAATGAAACTTAGCTAGGATTTAGGTTATCGAGAGGGACTTTGCTTGCTTGTTAATATAATGGGTATATCCCGGGTATCGGTATCGGGTTGATACCGACCTTATTTCAATGTATCGGATCCTCACGCCGACAGCCGATACCAGTCATCAATACCAAGGCATACTCTTGTGTCCGTTTTACTGTCAGGAATTAAATGGCATGCGTGACTGTTTTTCCCAATGAACTCAATCTCAATCCTCTCATGTGTCCATTTAGATGAAATTTTTCTAAGTATGCCTATGTTTATACTGGTTCATATTCATGCTTAGAGTGCCTTATTAGTGTATTGCTACCAACCTTTATTTGCCAAGTCCATTTCTACATAGCTGACAGCGTTTCTGTCTTTTTGAGTTCTATCCATATCCATCCTCTCATATGGCTTTGAGTCTATGTATGTTAAAAAGGTTGATATTTATGTTTAGAGTGCATTATTAGTGTGCTGCTATCAACATTGTACATTTATTTGCTCACTAAATTTGAATGGTATGATGACTTTCTCCTATTATAATATTTCACGCATATACTTATATTATGGCGACCGATTCTGGGTGTCGTGTGCCTTTCACCTGAAATCAGCTGGGCCAGTCTCCAGCAAAGTGACCCTATTCAGGAGAAGCGATGTTGAAAAGAGATGGATGATTGGAAATTTATATGACACATTTGTTTGCTTTCATTGACTGAAAATTTCATGCCAGCAAGCTCAATGACAGTCCGACTATAGTTTAACTGGACCTGCTTCCAAAACAAAGTGAGATCCCAATTCTGGCCAACCGGCAAAGCATTGGGAATATATCCGCCACTGATTTGCTTTCTTCCACTTGTCGTCAGTATGTTATGTAAAAAAAGCCTCTGAGGGGTAAAAAGTATAACCCCCTGTGTATGAATCACTGTGCTTTCAAAGATCCGGTTCGTACTTGGATCCGTGGGTCAGAAGGTGAGAGCGTGTAAGGAGGCCGCTGTGATGGATGCAGTTTCGAGCATCGCAACACGTGGTGTCAAATTGCTCCATTTCACTATATTGTGGAAGCGGATCAATGTTTAGGCAAGATCAGGGAGGCGTTTGAGCAGATAGGGGCCTCTCTTACAGCCCCCCTGGGATGTGGAGAGAGGCAAGTCAAACAGCGAGCGCAGGGAGCAAATGTGTCACATGACCCTCTAATAAACTGTCAGGTTTTATTGTGTCGATACACTGATTCGACCGTTTAAGGTGTGCCCTTTAACCTCACAACGCCGAGACATTCCGAGCACCCCCCCATCTTTCAGACGATAGGTCATTCTAAAGTGATCTACTCCAGAATGCCCTGTCATTGGTTAACCCCTGGCTGGATGACCGAAAATTGTTTTGCCACGGAAAGCCAATCTCATTCATCAGGATTAACTTTTGCTGAAAGCTGCGTGATTTACGACACTGGAAATGTGCTGCTTTATGATGGTTTAACCTCTGCTCCCGTCGGCACGTGACTGCACTGACTGTCGATGGATCGACAATCTGTAAAATGAAATGCTTTGTTTATATCGTCTGACCATGAAGACTCTCAACCTCCTGAACAGAAAAGGGCATTCATTTTCCATATGCACTAGTTGAGCGGAAAATTTCGATTTAATCTTCAATGATTAAATCTTGTTTGACTCTGATCTGTATCAGATAAATTGAAAATGAAAAAAAAAATACCCCTATAAGTCAAGTCTCGCCGTGGAAGGCATTTCTTGAATCGAAGTGAGTTTTGCTTAAAAATCACACCATTTAATTTACTTCAAAAACAATTGAGTGCGTGTTTTTATGCTAAATTCTACGAGTTGCTTCTTTTTCAGTGCTGGAATGGCATTGAGACTTCCGAATGACATTTGAGAGGCTGTTTTTTTATGTCCCTCTGAAAAGCCAACATTTCCCCTTTTATTTATTTATTTGTCTGTTTGTTTATTGATGTATTCATTTTTTGGCGGATCTTTTCACGCACGCAGTTGATGTCGACTGATGTCTCAGTAGAAGCGAAGGGAATGCTTGCCACTAGAGGGTAGTATGTAATGGAACAGATGTCGACACAGTGGTGACAGCAGTATTCAGACCATGTCATTTCAAAGTTATTTATTTAATTATTTATTCTATTTTATTTTAATTTTTCTCCTTTCACTTGCTCTATAGCCTTTTCCTGAGGGTCTGCCTTTACCAAGACCCCGCTAATAGTCAACCAGAACTGAGCAAATCTACACAAGCTACGCAAACTAATTTGGTCCAATGCAAGAAGCGCCGTGTGCAAAATGCTTTCACAAGGGGGAATAGTGCTCTGTTTTTAGTTTGGTATGACTGTCCCTCTGACAGTATTGATCAATATTATTTTTCCGAAGGTGTATTTGAGAGTTCCGTTGTGGTTTGTGATCAAAACGTGCACGAATGCTGAGCTCACGGTATGTGGAAAGGACATTGTCCACAGCAATGGAAGATATAATTTCATTCAGCACTCGAGGGGAGATCCACTGTACGATTTCAGTGACAATGAGAACACGGTTTAAAAGGATACGATGACACCCTTCAAATCAAATTTAAATTTTTAGTGTTTTTCCATTTTTGAATGGGATCCACTGACAGCATAATTACGGTCCAGGGACCCGAACAGTACATGACACAATGGAGGCAGCTGCATTAAAGACGCATCTTCCGTGAATTGGGCGCGGAGCCACATGGGCAAACATGTCTGGATTTAAACATCAATTTAGATTCAAACCTGTTGCTGAAAGCTGCATACTTTATTTGATGGGAAGAAGTGGGTCACATATGTTTGCCCTTGCACAGTCGTTCCTCACATTGTAGAGCGACGGGGGCCTCAGCTGCAGCATCGGGCTTTTTAATGAAAATCCAAGGCAATAGGACACAGGTACAATCCAGACTTACATTTCCCACGGCTTTGTGAGGCGCAACAATGGAACATCAGAGGTAGATTTTTAGTGAGTGGAGTGACCATGCACTGTCGAGTTTGGCTGTCACTCAGGTAACTGCCTGATGTATAGAAACCGCGATCCGTGGTCAGGGTTTACTGAAGTGGTGGCACGCCGCCACTTATAGAATTCATATAATATCCACTTATGTGCTGTATATTCATTCATCCGTTTTTTTAAAATCCTTTTGCAGGTCATCGGAGCTGGCTTCGGGCAAGAGTTGGGGTCCACTCTCGACTGGTCACCAGTCGATCGCACATACTGACAAACACCCATTCACACCTCTGGTCAATTTAAAGTCTTTCGATAAGTATGTTTTAGGATGTGGGAAGAACCTATAACTCCCCACAAAGATGCTCCAATGAAGAATCGAAACCAGATCTGCTCACTGTGAGGCAGACCCAAAATTTCACCATGCTGGCATGTTTTATACTGTAAAACGGAATAATCACACACGCACGGCTATACTGATAACGTGGCAGCCCAATTCTTGGCAACCTTAATTCATCAGTATCTTTGTTTTTTTTTTTTTAATCATCCATCCATCCATTTTCTGATCTGCTTTATCCTCACAAGGGTCGCGGGGCGCGCTGCAGCCTATCCCAGCCGTCTTTGGGCAGTCGGCGGGGGAGACCCTGAACCGGCTGCCAGCCAAGCACAGGGTACATAGAGACGAACAACCAT
>CAAKHF010001679.1:22756-39135 GCA_901007745.1 Hippocampus kuda | reverse complement strand
GCCCTCACACTCACACATAGGGACAATTTAGAGTGTTCAATCAGCCTGCCATGCATGTTTTTGCAATGTGGGAGGAAACCGGAGTACCCGGAGAAAAACCACGCAGGCACGGGGAGAACATGCAAACTCCATTCAGGGAGGCCGGAGCTGGAATCAAATGTTCTTTTTTTGTTTTGTTTTTTTTACTCCTTCAAAATTGTGAGCCGACGGACCGGATCAAACCCTCAAGCCAAAGTGCTGGGTGTAAATAACCCATCAATGACTCGGTCTCTCCCAGCGCGGGGCTAGCTATTCACCCAATTGAGGTTGATTTGGACCCAGCAGTTTTAAAAGCGCATATTGTACTGCATTGTATCTTTTTTTTTTTCAGAAAAAACAAGGTGCCGTGCGATTTTATATATTGAAGTGGCTGAAATGATTATGGATTTCTGCATTAAATTTTGAAAGCCCAAACCTGATTGATGTTAAAATGCAAATAAATAAATAAATAAATCAACATGAGGAAACTTGAATGAAAGTCAGTAAGTGCAGCCAAGACCCAACATATACATCATCATTTGACCACATTATACAGCCTCACAATTATACCAAATGGAACATACGGTATATGGTCAGGCCATCATGTAATAGTGAAGATGAAGTGGCCAGGTCCGAGAGACTTTGGATTTCTGACAAGCGGCCATTTGCACTTCCTGGCAGAAGGTGTTTACGTTGACAAATAGGAACAGCGAAAGGAGGCAGTTGACTGCCATTTAGTTATTAACAACTCCTTCACTGGTGATTTATTTGCCACGTTTAGAAAGAGGGCATAGCTATTAGGATAATACTGACAAAATTAGCCCTATTGAAGTTGGAGACGACGACCAAACCTGACCCCTTAATATACTTCTAATGATGCCATTAACCTTACTTGCATACATACTCTGAGAACCTCACGTCACACTTGAGCCTAACAAACTGGCTCAGGGCAAAGTGTGTCTACATACACAGTCGAGAATCTACCGGAGGTTCCACAGCCGAAAAAAAGCCCATACGTGTCAAGCCTTCTCCTGCTCAACTTGGATGACATTAGTGACGTGAAACTTTTCAAGAAATGTTCAATTGTGGGGACTCGATTGAAACGTGTTGAGTATTTGATAGTCTGCATTCATTTTCATCTTTTTCATCTTTCTTTTATCACAAGGTGCATAAATTCAAGACACCTAGTGCTGGACAGAGCAAAGCAGCCCCAAAGCAGAACCAAGCCCCCAACCATTGCTCACAGTACGTACCGTGTGTTTTTTCTCTTCTCTTTATATTTCAGTTTTGTTTTTGTAAACATCAAGCTGATGTGATTCCAGATTTTAACACATCAGTCCCAAGAACCTTCTCCCAGAAACGTGTGGCATGTTAATAGTCATTTTGGCAAAGTCTTGTCAGTTTCAAGTTATTCAAGTCAATATTGTGGGGTTTTCTTTCTCTCACAGAAGGGTAGCAAACATTTTATTTACGCGTGTATATTGATCAGCTGGCTCTGACCCAGTTGGCCCTGATGATCATTGCGAGGAGGTCACACAGAAGTAAAGTTTTAGTTTAACACCGCTGCTATCGTACCACTGCTAACACAGCTAACTCAAACATTCGGAATTGTCACACAAGTGTATTAAAAAGAAGAAAACCGCTGAAAAATATCAGAACAACATTACTTCACTTGACATGTGTGGCATAAAAGCTATTCAAAAAAATACATACCTAAAATGACAAACACACCCACAGTTCATTCTTTTGATGATCACGGAACTGAAGTGACACGTGATGTCATGCATGATGAAATTTGGACATTTCTGCAACTTTAAGGCCAATAGGAAAAAAAAAATCAACACCCAAAAAGTATATTTGCAAAAAATAGCGAACAAGCAGGCTGAGACTTTGGAGAATAACAAACTAATAAGTACCAGCGTAATCACAAAGATAGATCATTGCTCTGCATTTTGGTTAAATACAACTAAATACTGTAATTACGCAAAGAGCTCAATTGGTGTTTAGGTGCAGCCTTCATTATCATTTTGATAGATGAGTCTAAATAATCAACACATTAATAATTCATACCAGTTTCATTATGCACGCTTATGCATGCCTGAACACCTCATCAACCTGGTGCCTTTAAACAATAGATGTCTTTTATTAGCACGATGCCCGAGTTTACGCTTGTTAATCCGCAACTTGTATTATTTTATCAAACATTCATTCAGTTGGTGGCCTGGTGCCTCAGCCCAGCAGTTGAGTCACCACCGTGGTTAATGGTTTTAGCGGTAGCCATCATTAGGGGCCCGCATATTACAAACACAATTAAGTCCCCGTTGGACACTTTTATTGTTGTGTGAGGCGCATGTGGTTGACAAGAGCAGAGTTATTGGCTCCCATCACATGTGCTCACACAGGCTTAGGTCAACGCGTTTTGTCCCCTAAAGGTGCTTGAGTACCTGGAACACTTTTATACTCTTGAGCCTGAACAGTTTTAAGTAATCACCTTATCAGTTGTTACTTGTACACCACACCATTGAGGCACAGTGCATTGTGCAATCAAATCCTGAATGCAACCCCTTGCTGGACCGCTCATAGTTTCTTCGATTGCCATCGTACAATTAAAGTCATCTTAAATTTGGCACATCTTCTGAACATTAATTGCTCCTCCCAGCAGTTAATTAAGAAGGCCCAACAATTTACCACATGCGCCCCTCCACTCATCATGTTCTCTAATCATACACGCTCTTCAAACTCAGCGGTGACCCTAAGGACAGAACCATGGGCTACAACCACCAACCATGTTAGCGTTTCACCACTTAAGACACCATGCAACGCATGTGACACACCTGAACCTCACACAGAATGGGGTTGTGTCTTTGGCAGATTTATCTGAAATAACGTTCTTTATATCTCTGTTTTAGAGTGGCCCTTTTACAGCAATTTAGGGGAATGTGAGTTTTTGTTTTTTTTGAGGGGGATGTTGAAATGTGCATTTATTTGTTCCTAATGTGCAAGGATGACAGCACAAGATTGACCACATTTTACAAAAGTAAACAAGCCAACTGGTATGTGAAATTATTAAATTATTTTTTATAGCTACGGCTATAGATGAACTTGAAAGTTATTTGTCCATTATCTATTAAAGTACATATAATCAAAAACAAGTCATAAAGTATCAGATGGAGAAATATATTTTTGTGGATTAGTACTCATCGCTGATTCTTTATGGTTCTTTGACCAATTTCTTTTCTTTCTTTCTTTCTTGTTCAGTCAACTGTGCTCATCCCCCTTCATCACTGGGAATTAAGTGCACTTCAACTTAAATCCAACCACAATCCTCAAATGAAGATGGTGAGTTTTTCTTATTTAGCAACGTGGGGTTCATTAGTAAACGTTTTTTGTTTTGGCCGTCATGATTAGAACTGTCTCAGCGAATCTCCAGGGAGCCCTTGTGACCTTTACCCGCAATCTGTCATCTGTCATTCATCATGAATATCATCCTCTAAAATGCAGGAGGGAAAAATTTTAAGGTAGCTTGCTAATGACTTAACAATCCCTCTACATTATGAAAGTTGCACATTCTGGGAAGCAAGCAATGAGAATTACTTTTCCAAAGTTCAAATTGTCACAAATGTATGAGTGAGAGTTAATTGTGAGTAAAGCCTGTTTTATTTGTCTTTTAAAAGATGCTAGTGTCATGGTTCCGTTTTTGTTTAGATTAGATTTGGTTTTGTTTCATAGTTTTGTTTCCTCATGCGTACCCGTCCCAGATCTGGTGCCTCACCTCCCAGTTTTGGCACCACACGTCCTGCGGCCGCCAATAGGTGACTTTGTGATGGCTGGAATGTACTTTTAAAAATAACAACAAAACTTTTCACGCCGCGTAATGCGTATATTATTCTATTTTTTTAGATGAACAATAGGCCGCATCTATTTATTTATTTATTTGTAGTGTTGGGGGAGAGGGGCGGGACTATTATGTCCTCCACGTTTGCTTCCACCCGGACGACTGTAATGTGAGGACCCGTTCACCGGTATGTAGCAGCAAGTGCAACTCAGGTCAGCTCGTTCCCAAGTTTGTTGTCCTTGATGGACAAATATATTATTTACACAGTACATGTATTTAAAACCTTTGTCTTTGCGCATGTAACTCTGTTTTAAGTAGCGTGTGTCCTCCAATAGGAGGATCGTTTCTGCTAACTTTAGCTGACCCAGTCTTCTAGCCTGTGCAGTAGCTCATTAAAACGCGAGTACTGTACAGTACTTCATTTTGAATCTCCAAAAGCTATGGTAATATTGAACATATCACATGAGGTAAAGTTATGAGGGAGTTTCTGAAAAAAGTACACCGCGTCTTTGTAAAAGTCATGCTGTTTCCGAGGACTTTTGGCAAATCAATGCCTCGTCCCACCGCCTCGGAGGTGCTCACCTGCCACCTAGAGCAGCGGAACCTTCCGCCGTGGACTTCTTACTGTGTCCGCTACTCTGCCGTCCACAATGACCAGTTTGGACTGTCGAACTTTAACTGGAGCGTTCAGGGATCCAACTACCACATACTGAGAACAGGCTGCTTCCCTTTCATAAAATACCACTGCACCAAAGCACCTCCACAGAATCTGGACTTCGAAGACAGGTTTTTCACCATGCTCAAAGCTATCAATCTAGGTCAGTAACATACATTATGTAATATTATCTGATCAATAAATACTCCATCAAACAATACAGCAGTAAGCATTGTGTCTTGCAGGTATTCCCTGTTTGGCGTATGGAATCGGTTGCTGGATGGTTGTGGGTGCTGCAGAAACGGTTCAGACAAGCGTCGGTCCTGTCAGAGTCTATTTTGCCTACAAAGAAGAAGAAGGTGCTCAATATTGAGCCCCAAACAAACAATATTCCAATGCAGGACATCGTAGAAAGGGTTCCGTCAGTCGTCATCTGTACCTGTGGGTAAAAAAACAAAAAGGACGTTTCGCTTCTCTCACAGAAGCTTCGTCAGCGGTAGACAACTCTGAAGTCTCCGTGAAGACTCCGGGAAATTGTTCTGCGCTAATGCAGGACAATAATGTGTGTGTTATTTACATTTACTAAGGAGAGGCACCAGTGGTTAAACTGACAGGTGTGTCAGTCTGTGTCTCAAGTGGTCATTTTCTGTTGAATTATTAAATATTTGAAATTGTAATAGAATAGTTGGTTGTGCATGTTATTACACTGACACACAACACTAACGGTGTTTATTTAGAGAGCACTGTTAACATTAAAAATGATTGAAAAGTCTCCTACAAAATAGCTACTCTGTAATGGTAGCTTTTTGTAGCTTTATGCATGTGGCATCTTTAATAACACACAGTCGTAGCCACGTACTCCAATTTGGCGTGGCCAATCCAGAAATCGGAATAATCCCTGTTCATTTATTTCAACGTGAATTAGTGATCAGCCCCCATGCAGCAGCTAGTCAATAGTGTTACTGTGTCAAGACAGGTCTGATAAAATAGGTTTTAATCACCAAAGTGTGGCCTTTGTCCACAGACACATGCATGTCTTCCTTCAGGCCCTCCTCAGCCTTTGATTTCTGGTAATGTGCTTTGCTGACGGGGCAGCCGCTTACCTTCTGCTGCACAGTTCTGCTCCCCGGGAGAGGCAGCGTGACAAACTGCCATATTGATTTCCTCACCCCTCTGCATCTCCTCCTAATAGGATTCATCAGCGACCTCAATTTTCTGTCTTTAGCCTCTTCATTTTTAGCCGCAATGTGGAAAAAGGTACCATATCTTGTCGTCCATGTTAATCAATGTCCCCTTTTGACCCTTTCTTTACACTGGAAGGTTAGAAAATGCCTGACATGCCTATTTGAGTTAGAGTACTTGCTTGTCTGAGACCACTTAACTGGGTCGCTGATTGAAGTACGAAGAGGAGTTGTATATTATTTATTTTATGGTACTCATCTGGAGTAGAGGGGAGTTTTCAGTTTTTGAAGGACTTCCATTCATACCAAGACGACATAACCCGTATTTGTACATTAGTCATTTCATTCTGAAAACAAATGTTACATTCTTGACCAGCCTCGCAATAAGTGAAACCCACAATTCAGAAATAACATGGTTAAATACTCTCTCTGCGTCTTTTTTTTTTTTTGTAGCAATACGGAATGAATTTTAAATACGCTTTTAAAATTGTACAATCACATTTAAAAACAGACTAGATCGTTAATTGTGAGAGAGAGCAATGGATATGACAAAACTATTGTACAGCGTTAGTGTATCGATCCCTTCATGTCTACAGTAAACAAATCCTGGTTTTTTTTCCGCCCCAAACTAACCATCTTACAATATTCATCAACAAACATAACCAGAGATGTACATTATAAAATTAGCTGTCACTTTCTGTTGGCATAAAAAGCAGGATTAAAAAGGATTTCACATTCACTAATCTCCAGCAGACTGAGATACTGCCTGTTTTCACTTTATTTCGTAAAAAAATAAAAATAAAAATAAACAAACAAAAGAAACCCATGCAAACCCATACCCCATGATGGAGGGATATTACTGTATTTTTAAAACCCGTTCTGATAATATAGTTTTGATTGTGGTCACAGAAAATACATTTCCGAGCGTTTCCTGAAATGGATTTGGTTCACCCTGAGAGATTCTACTGTACAATTGTTGCATTTCTTTCCCCCAACTTTGCTTGTTCTGTGCGACCCGGCTTTCGCTGTGCTCATCAAATGTCAAAACCTCATGCATCATTCATGTGTAAAAATCCCCCTCAACAGTTCGATGACACCACACTATCTTAATCATTCTAATTGCCTTGAACGAGGAACATTTACTGAAATGTGATCCTTGGTGTCAGGCTACACAACCCCCCCCCCCCCCCACACCTTTCATTTGCAACCTTTCATCAGGACTCAAAGTGTGCATGGGGAATGCTCAGGCAAGCATGTCTTAATTACTCATTGACCCTTCGACCCCTTAGCCGCATTGATACGGCCGCATGGCCAGACGCAGTCGTGTAGGGTTTGCTGCTGACTGCGGCTTTGTGAGCTCTTTCCAGGACGATTTGGGTCGTTGAAATCCAAACTGTGGCGCATGCGAGTGAGCTGTATTTGTTTACAGGGCTTCACCTTTTGAGACGCTCTCAAATACGGCAGTGGTGGATGGTGGGGAAAGGAGGGGGGGGGGGGCACAGCTCAGACTCACTCCCCATCAGCGCAGCGCCTCAAATGAAGCATATTTGTCTACATTTGCCACAAGATGGATGCCTTGCAATAGCCGCGCGAGTCTAACGCTGTTATGAAGCGGCTGAATTAGCCAACACGCTCGACTCGAGTGCTAATGAACAAAGAATTAAAGCCTCCATGCCAAGTTTAATTGCGTGCAGATGCCGGTAATACATTTTGTCAAGGTGAAATCTTTAAGTACTCGTACTGTTTAGGATTTGGGTAAGTAAAGCGAAGCAAGTGTTGAAATTGTGTGCTGCGGCGATGTGTTTAACAGTTTAATTGCAAAGTCTAATTAGATAACGTTATGTCGTCTTGAAAAAAAATCATCTTGGTCACCCACTTGAAATAGTTGCAGCTTCCTAAATGAATTATTTAACAGGGAAAGTTGGACTATTCCTCCCTCCCACCTCCGCTCCTCTTGTCATATAGATGTATGGTTTGGCAGAAACAATTATTGTGCGAATAACCCCTGCAGCTAACACTTGCACGGTTATCATTATGCAGTTTCCGGATGGACCGACGGCACCGTCTCCTCCGCGCTTGCTCCATGAGCAGCAGGGGTTCCGATCGCGTCACGTTGGAATTAGGTGTGAATACAGAGGCGTCATCGCACGTTGTCACAACGTTGGACGTAATGGCACTTTCCCAATTTGAAGACGACTGAAACGCAAAATTCATTACGTTCAACCTACAAACGTCTCTACCAGACAGACAGACAGACGGAGGCTGCGAGAGAGCAAAACGTTGCACTTTGGTTCAGTCAGTCATGATTGCTTTTGATTACTGTCTTGGTAGTTTTCCATTTTGTCGGGCAGGACTCCAGCAGAAATCAATTGCGGTGTATATCTTAATTTAACAGTTGACCAAGGGGTGGGTGTAATTCTTTTGGTTTGTTTTTTTAGATCTTCCTCTTTTTGGCATGCAATACATAATATACAGTAAACGTATCGATTGAAGCTATTTATTCAGCAGTCATAACATTAGGCACACAGTGGATAGTATTAAAGAATTGGGAACAAACATTGTTTTATTGTTTTGGATGTCGTATGTAGGTGTCGAGGTAGGGTGGCAACGCATCATCCTGAGAGCAGTTTCTAATATTTTGCTCACCTCTTTGGGCTCCATGAGGCTCACAAAATGGAAAAAAACGCGCACTGATAGGTGGGTGTTCACTTTTACACCACTGTGATTGTTTTCGTTTTATTTGAATTTATATTTTTAAATTGGAAGGCTCAGTCATAAGTTCCATTTATCTGTTGAATTTTTGATGAAGGTCATGTGATGGCTCTCACTGGCCTGTGCATGATGTGACCAGTCAGTGTGCGATTTGGTAGCGGTATACTACGAGATGTGTCAGAAAAGTTTCGGGACTGGTGTCACAAAAGATATTTCAAATCCAAACAAGTTTTCCCCTTCTTAATAATCCCCTGGATACTAACACAAAAAAAATCAGACAAAGTCGGGGCATGTTACAAAAAAGAAGTTGCTCCAGCACATTGATGTTCTTCTCAGCCAGGAACTGTCAGATGCTCAGGGCAACAAATCGTCCTGCCACAAGTGACACGTATTCTTACGCATTGAAAAAAAACCCGAACCCGCGCTACCATCACATATACATGACAGGCACATCTCGAGTATCAAGGCTGGGTTCAAGCTACACTTTGTTTGAGTAGGTTTATACTGTATATACACGAGGCTCCATGATATTGTCGCCATTGTTGCTCTTGCGCATGTACCCATCATAGCGGGATCCTTTTGTTGGTTCAAAACAAAACGGATCTTTTGTTTTGCTTTTGTTTATGATGTGTGATGTGTGCTTCAGTCATACTTAATACTCTGTTGACATTAAGAGTGTAATGAACTTTAATAGTTTTCCTCTGACTTATTCTCCAACGTTAAATGAACGATCCATTTTTTGTTATATATTATGCAGTATTTAAAGTTTCAGCTCATTTAAAAACAGACGCCCTCCATCACCCCCTCCTGCCCCCCCCAGGCCGTCTTTTACCCCCCGCCAGCTTGCAGTCAGGCGCCTCTCGCCACAGGCGCCGCTTGATCTGTTTTCCTCACTTAAAATTGAAGTGGTCTTGAATATTTATTTGCTTTTGCCTTTTGTTTTAGCACATTCTGGGATAAAAGCGTGTTTTGTTTTGGGTTGTCATTTGTTACCCTGCATCATGTTTCTCATTGCAGATCAGGTCTAAATACAAATAGCAAAAAGTAGATGAAGAATATGCCCGTATGTAGATTTTTGCCTCTTGTGCCTTTTCAAAGCTGCACTTCTTTCTTGCGCGACAAGCAGCAACCCTTGAAACTCAATCCTAGACTGGAGATTTACATTAAACACGCCGATACAGATGCTGCATGCAAACATCAGAACGGAATAAATCAATTTGGTCGCCGGAAATTCTTCACGTGATACAGCATGATCTCCAATCTCTCTGCAAATGAGCTGCGGTCCCCATGTAATGGTTTCTGCTCCTCGCGGGAGGCGGCTGTTGGAGAAAAGCTGCTGATTGAGGGAGAAATGTAATACAGGTGTAAAGCGCTCTTGATAGGAGTCTTACACGGGGGGGTTATGCATTTTAACAGTGATATACATACCGGTACATATTTGTCAATGAATATTGAATTTGCCGGGTCGACTCTTTCCGGGCCTGCAGAGATTTGCGGGTTACTGCCAGAGCGTTGTTAATTCTGCCAGCGAGGGTGGCTATTATGTTGAATTAATAGGAATTAAGGGTTTAAATTGGTTAAGTAAGCACCTCATTAATCTTGAGTGGATTGCTGTGTGAAGCGGCTTCATAGGTGGCCCCTGGATGTCCAGAATCAAGAGCTGCTACTTCCACAATAAGACGAGCTGTGCGGGGATAAAATGCTGGTGCCGGTCGCCCGACCTGGTATAAAATCAAATCCACGTCGCTGCCGTCGGTAGAAACGGCCGTTTGCCTCAGAGGGGAAATGGCAGCCTGGGTTGATGCAACGTCCTCATCAGATGTGGACTAATTGCAATGTTGTTTGATTTTATTTTATTTTTTTTAATCCTTGCTTGCTAATCAACATTAGCGGTGAGGGTGCGGGAGAAGCGGAGTTTCCCCTCAGGCTGAAGAATAGTGTGACTTCTCCAACCTTCTGTAGTTATTGTCCAACAAAGGGGGATTTCACTTACTGCAGTGCTTCAGAAAAAGTGGATAATTGTGGTCGCAATCGATAAACTAAGAGAGCGGAAAATGAACAAGTGTGCCGTGCGCAGGTATTTGGCGGAAATCTCCAAGAGCCCTCATTTAAGTTTCTGTTGCAATGGTTGGCGGATGAGTCGGCGATGTCGGCTTTTGCGCGGCTCGGTTTGTACGACGGGGCTCTCTGCAGGTTTGCTGGGATGAGCCACATTGTCGGTGTGCGGCCTGTAGTGACATCGCTGGAGGGCGGAGAGGGATAGAACCTGAGAGGGGTGACAGTGATAAATAGCCCTTTTAATAACATCTGCCCCCACTTGGCCGTCTAGTCCAAGTCAGTGTCCTCTGTGTATTTATGCCCATGTTTATTTATGCATCCGTAGCATGCAGGAAATCACTACCGCAGGGGTACGATCAGTCTTTATTTTTTGTGCTAGGGGGTGGGGGGGGGGGGGGGAGTATGCCGGTACTTAGTAATATGTAAGATCATTTTAAACTCGGCATGCGCAGGTCTTTAGGTTACAGTGGACAGGATTCCTAATTTTGATGATTTAGTTTGTTGCTCGAAAAGCATCCTTGACCAAGCGCGAATCTTCTCTCTGTGGCCTTCGGTGTGCATGAATTTTCCAAGAACTGGCCTCGCTGTCGTATGACTGAAGTCGGAGACCTTTTGTCTGCGGAAATCATAACCTCAGGCCTGCATCGTTGAATATGTAGCAGGGAGGCCGTAGATCAGAGATGTCACAGCCTCTACCCGCAGGGCCGCAGCCAGTCTGTTCTCACCCCAACCGCTTCCCTTCCCTTTAATTGGTTCAATTAGTTAAGTATCCATATACATTATCGTCCATGCATTTTTCATGACTCCGCTTAACGCTCTGTTTCAACAGAACAACTTCCGGCTATGATTTGCCATTTGGATGAATGTCAAGGAGGCTAAATGATTGCGCTAATTGAGTAATTAAAAGCAGATGTTGGAGCGAGAGCCAACAGCATACACTTGAAACACTTTGCCCTCCAGAAATCCGACAGTGTTTTTGACACCCCCGTTATGTATACTTATCCCAGAGGTGCCCCTATTATAACTACAGTTTCACCCTCGTGATTATTCAGTTGAAGTCTTTGCTATTGAACCACAAATGCTGTTTTGATGCCATTTTGACCATGGGAAATGGTCCGGAAAAGAAAAAGCCCATCACGCTGCCTAATGGCCAAGAGTCGGAGGCAAAGCACGACTCCACCTATCATTCTGACCCCCCGCTGTCCTGTGGTGGGACGCGAGCGATCTCCGCGAGACTCTTTGGAAGGGAGATGATGCTACGTTGAAAGTAATTAACGTTGGAATCGAGCCAGTAATGGGAATCGGTGTGCCATCAAATCGCCAAGGCGCGCGGTCTTATTTCCATATGGTTTTGACAGCCAAGGTGATTGGAGTATTGCTGGGAGGGTTTACAAAGTGCCGATCAATAAATAACAATTTTCCTATTAAAGAAAAGCCACTTGGACATTGCCATTAGGTTGCGATTGCTCGTGGCTCTTTGGTTGCGGACCGGCGAAGACGCGATAATTCGACGTCGGAAGGTTTGTGTCATTAAGCCTTTCATGCACAAATAACAATAACCCACATCAGGATTTTTTTTTTCCTCAAGTGTTTTTATTAGTCTTTAGACATGAAAAAAAAAATAATAATGGCAGTGGATGACAACACTCATAAGGGTCCATTGTCGTGGTTGATGCACAACTGTGGCATTACGATTAAAACAACATATGAAAAGCTGACCAATTTTAATAACCGCTGCCCCCGAAAAGGTTACGTCTTTTCCTTTGCTACTTTTCTGCCTTTTTAACATCCGGTCATCGGAAGGCAGGGTTGGGGATGCGCCGATGCCACTTTTTTTCAGACAGAGTGCTTACATTTAAGTCGTCGTCGATACCAAGTACCAATACTTGGTCATGCCATTTCAAAGTTCGTCACCTATTTTGCAGTGTGTCGTTTGCAGTCTGCAAAAAAAGTGTTGTTTGCCTTTTTACCTTCAAGTTTCGCCAAACAGCTGACATATACCGTAGCTCTTGCTGCACCTACCTGGACGGTATATGTCAGTCAGGCTGGTGAAGGGGTATCGGTGTCATATAATCGAAACATTTTTTGAGACCAAGTAAGAGTACAGTATCTCACTGATCCGTGCGTTCCCTCGCTGAAGCCGTAGTTCTCCATCTCGATCGAGAACCGCTTCAAACAACAAAGCGTAGGCAGGAAAAGTGGCGAAGATTGAATGACTGTCTGTGTTCTATGTTATGTGTTGTCTTGTAATGTGTTGTTATTTTATGTTAACTGTTTATGTTAACTCATTCAGTACCAGCCGATTCTAGACCAAGTCTGAAAAGACGTTTAAAAACGTCTTTGGGAGTGAATGAGTGAAGAAACCTTGCCTCGGGACTCCGGCTGAAAACTAGCATTTATGCTAAATCCAGCGCATTTACACTGTTGCGTTGATTAATGTGCACTGTCCCACTGAAATAAATAAATATTCATTCAGCTGAGGAGCAAACAATCGTTTGCAAAGGGTTTTTGAATGCAGCAAAAATTGCACATCAGATGTTGTCAGGGTTCATTCAAGGTCAAAAATGTGCGGCAAACAGTCGCGGGATGTTCGCCTGTGCTTCTCTTGACAGGAGAAGTCACGACAACTGTTGGCGAACATCTGGTGAAATTTTTGCAAACATTTACGACCTTGAACGAACCCTGGCATACTCTGATGTCAATGCGCTTTTTTTTTCGCCCTTCGTTGGCAGTTGCAATCGTCCGCCCCTCAGCACGATAGGAGCTTTCGCAACTTTGTGTGCCTTTGCAGAATTGAGTGAGACCAGGTTTATTTTCGTTGTCATTAAACAGTAAACCAAATTAGCCCTTCAAACTCCCATGTGAGAATCAGATATGTAAGGAGAATCGGGGGCGGGGTAGAGGACATTTGATGACAAATCTCATTGTAATACATCTCTGGACCACTAGCGTGGCTAATGAACTTAGTAATTACTCATCAGTGGTTGGGAGGGTTTTCGCCGGGGCGATGAGAGCAGTGGCTGCTGGGAGCCACAGGAATGAAACAACAGGCAACAATCAACACAGTGTCTGCACAACAATCAATCATGCCTGTCAGGCCCTCGCAATCGCAATCATTTGTTGTTGTTTCTCCCCAAATGGCTACACCTTGTAAAATGTACCTAAGGCCGCATTCCCAAAGCCAGCGTTGCTTGTGTTCATCTGACGATATCCACCTGCCCGCCAGTCCGTCCATTTGTAGAAAGCTGTTTGGCAAAGACTCGTAGAGAATTTGGATCCCGTAACGATCCGTTCTTCAGCGATCTGTCCCCCGTTCTCTGTCGAGCCATCCCAAAAGTGTAAACACTGTGCAGCTCGTCGTGTCTTTCTGAGCATCCGTTAAACGGCGCTGATATTTAAATACGATTCAGAGCGGCTTTGGTGAGTAACGCTGGACTATTCACAGGATGCTCCTTTCTGCCGAGCTCTAAATCGTGTTTCTTAATTCCCAGAGCCACATCTCAATCATTCTCCTTGCTAATTTGAGAGTCACCCTCATTTCATTTTAAACGATTCATTTTTGGCAAATTTGTAAATGGCCCCGATGTGTGTGTGCTACAATTTAGTCAATTACTCTTTCAGCCGGCGGGACTCCCGGGACCCGGAACGTACACCGCCTGGAGGTACCATCTCAATAATTGTTTCAGAAAAGTTGGAAATGAATTGCTAACGCTCTGTTCCACTTATTGAAATGTCAATTGGAGCCAAGCCACCTTTTTTTTTCCTCCCTTCCTCCTCTCTTCACGGAGGTGGTAAGAATGCCACCCATCTTTCTGCTCTCTAACCGTTGCTAACACAATAGAAGTCATTTTAATATCCTCCGAATTCATATCCGAAACGCCATCTGCCCAATGAATATTCCCGCTGGAATAATGCAACAGGGTGTGAGCACATTTCTGTTATCACTCCGCGTTAAGAGACTGACGCTTCCTTTATGTGAAATACTCTGTGGCTTGATTGTATAAAGTACGTGTACTTAACTACTCATTAGCCATTTAAAATTAAGACATATTATTCTTCCAAATGAAGTTTTAATGGGTGCTAATTAAAAGGAGAGTCCGTCTTTATGGAATCAAACAGTGTGACCCGTAGACCTCAATTAATGAAGTTATTATTAGGCAGTTTGGCAGATCTGGCTCTTGCTCAAGTGAAATGTAAAATATGTTTCTCCTTGTTTCTTTTTTTTTTTTTTTTTGTCACAAGGTACCCCACCCAAGCCCTGAGCCAATTAATCCATACTGATGAGCCTCGTGGCTAATTAATCAAAGTGAAGGGAAGCGTGTTGCTCTCAGGTAAGCAGGTCTCTTTTGTTTCGAACTATTACACATCACTTGTCACTTCTCCCCTGTAAACAGAATGCACAATGAGAATTTAAAAAAATATATACGCTGCTTCTTTCATTCATTTTTTAAAAATTGAAAGTAATCAAGATGATGGCTGCTGAATGAAATGACAATAAGTTGATGTCATGTCGAAAGGACTTGGTTCAATCATTATTTAGTTCATAAGAAGTAAACTGTTTGAATCCTCTGTGCTCGGATATTTTATATATTCTTATAGTCTATATATTCTTCAACTAATTTAACTTGACCAAGTATTTTATTTTATTTTAAAAGGGGAGAATGAAGATGTTTTTTCCTTCCCCCTCCCTTTTTATTGTTTTATTTATTTATTTTTAAACTCATCAGCAATAGAAAATAAAAAATACTTTCACCGGACACTTCATCAGGCACACCTGCACGATTGAATAAGATCCAATTAACCCTCTCAGGGACAGCGGTGGGCTGTTGAGTGGTTAGCGCGGCGACATTCACAGTGCAGAGGTACCGGGTTTGATTCCAGCTCCGGCCTTCCTGTGTGGAATTTGCATGTTCTCCCTGTGCCTGCGTGGCTTTTCTCCGGGTACTTCGGTTAATTCCAAAAACATGCATGGCAGGCTGATTGAACACTCAAAATTGTTCGGAGGTGTGAGCGTGGATGATTGTTCGTCTCTGTGTGCCCTGCGATTGTCTGGCAACCAGTTCAGGGTGTCCCCCGCCTACTGTCCGAAAACAGCTGTGATAGGCTCCAGCACCCCCCGCGACCCTTGTGACGATAAAGCGGTCCAGAAAATGGATGGATGGATGGAATGGGGCAGCGGTTACTGCAGTGGACAGCCTATCATGTTGTCAGGTTACAGGTTAGCATTATTGGTGCATGAAAGGATAAAAGAAAAAAGGATGTGTGCAATTTTGCCCATCACATACGGTTGCTGCCTGCTTCAATGGATGGCAAATAATTGATTCTTTTTGTTTCGAAACAAGCAATCACAATATCAATCCGAAACGAATACAGTGAATACTTTGTGTTTCGACCGTGGAGAATAAACATGCGTCCGATGTGAGTGCGTGACTTCAGCGGCGCCGTCGCGCATATAAGTCTGCTCCGATTACTGGATGGGTGATTCTGTAGTTCTGTGTGTAAGACCTTCAGCTCTATTCTATAATTAACTTTTGCCTGCGCCCATCAGCTCCCATTCCAGACTTGATGTATCCGTGGTGAGTGTTCCGGGCAAGCAGCTTGCCATTCAGTATGTATTAAGCTGTCAGAGTGGGCCCCTCTCCCAAGCTGCCTGTCTTCACTGAACAAGCCAGCCTATTAACTCCTATTGACTGTGACACACATGTCCCTCCAAAATGAGCGGTTCCGTATTGATTTTTTTTTTTTTTTCCCGAGCGCTGCTCACTTCCCCCTTTCATAGCGCCGAGGGTGAGATCTTTATCCTGACTGATTGTGTATGTTCGTCGTACCAGAGTAGCGCCGCTGTGCAATTGCCATTTCGGGGCCGGCGTGTGCCCTCCCCTCCTTGTACGCAGTCAAGTCTCAACGAGACAATTAAAAG
>CAAKHF010001676.1:3366-17426 GCA_901007745.1 Hippocampus kuda | reverse complement strand
GTGGAACAATGTGAAATGAATTCTTTTTCATTTACTGCAGAAATTCATTGAACCATTCGTGTGTGTGTGTGTGTGTGTGTGTGTGTGTGTGTGTGTGTGTGTGTGTATGTGGGTGGGTGGTTTGGGAAATTTAATTACCCTGAGGAGCTCCGCAGCATGCTGACAACAGCACCCCAAATGTGTGACATTTGATGAAAGGTCACAGTTAATTAGTGTGCCCGCCTTATTACTTACAAAAAATATATCCAGATTTCAATGAAGTAGTCTTGGAATAATGTTATTAGTTGACATATTGACCAGACTGATTATTCAAATTACTGCTGGCATTTTCAGCCTTTTTAAATCGACACAAAAGGCCCCTTTCATACAGAGAAGTTGTCAAATTGATGCCTCACGCAGCATTTTACCCTTATTTTAAATGTGAAACATTTGAGAAATTTATAGTCATTTTATTTTAATCCACACACCTTTGGGAGGTTCACTTGTTGAGGGGATTGATGGCAGGCAGTCTTATTTTGACCACTTTTGGTTGCCTGTGCAACTTTTAGCAGATTTACAGTAGTTTTACTGAAATCTGTGTAACTTTGAGGGGATTTCAGGTAGTCTTACCTATTTTACCTGTGCAAATTTGGGGGTACAGTAATCCCTCGTTTATCGCGGTTAATGGGGTCCAAAACCACCTGCGATAAATGAAAATCCATGAAGTAGTCGCTACTTCATGGATTTTCATGGAATAAACATATACAGGTATTTTTTTTTTTAAATTCGCAAACAGTTCGCTGCGAAACAACAGCGAGTCACATAGAGCAACATATACAGTACTGTACTCCATGTACAGAGAAACTCCTCTACAACGAAATCATGTTTGCAGCAAGAAATTTTTTACAACAGGGGGTATTTCACTGTAGCAAATTTGATCTCAGATGTAAGCACACACACACCCACACACACAAACGTATGTGTACACGCACACACAAACGTACGTGTACTCTATTTTTATTCCCATAGTGCATAAGTATGAGCACACACTTATTTGACACTTCATATTGTCAGTGTAGAAAGAAACAAAGGGAAAGAAATTGCGAAATTTACGATCAGCATTCAATATATATATATATATATATATATATATATATATATATATATATATATATATAAAATTTTTATGAATATGTTTGAAAAAATCCGCGATGCACTGAATCCGCGATAAACGAACCGCGAAATAGCGAGGGATTATTGTATTTACAGTCGTTTTATTTTTTAACCTGGCCCACTTTTAATGGGATTTATGGCGGTCTTGTTTACTTTTGGGAGCTTTTAAGGCAGTCTTGTTTCAACATGTGCAACTTTTGGAGAGTTGAGGGCAGTCTTATTCTCATTCATCCATCCATTTATTTTCAACACCACTTATCCTGAACAGGGTCGTGGAAAATTGCTAGAGTCAATCCCATCTGACTTCGGACGGAAGCCAGACTACACCCTTAAATGGTCGCCAGTCAGTCGCAGGGCACAGATAGAAACAAACGACCGTTCACACCCACATTCACACGGTCGCTGACTGGGAACTGATCCCATGTTTCCTGCACTACACCATCAGCGACTCGCAGTCTTATTTTGACCTCCCCACTTTTTGTTTGCCTATGAAACTTTTAGAGGATTTACAGTTGTCTTACTTTAACCTGCACACATTTGGGGGAATTTACAGTCGTCTTAACTTTTGGTCGATTTACGATAGTCTTATTTACACCTGCCCAACTTTTACTGGCTTTAAAGTGGTCTTATTTTAACCTTATTTGTACCTTGGCAACTTTTGGTGGCTTTAACAGTCTAGTTGTACCTGTGCAACTTTTGGTGTGTTTATTGTCCTCTTAAAAACATCATTTCATTACCGGACATCACAAGCTGACTTTAAGGCCATCATCGGGCCATAGCAAATCCCTTCTCGTCAAAACGTCAGCACCATCGGTGCTTGTGGATCGCCGTCTGGTCTCACGACTACGCTAAATCCTACCCATCAAATTTTATGACTCACAGTGAAGGTCTGTTAGATAAGAAATGACCTCAGCGGGAAGAGAACACGGCGTCTTGGAAAGCTAGTGGGCTGAAAAGTCGAGCGTTGTACGGCCCAAGAAAAAAAAAAGGTTTTCATAATTAAAAAAAAAAAAAAAAATCACGAGCCTTTGTTACATTGTATTCGTTTGCAACCCGAAGATATGCCGAGAGCTTCTTAGCTGTCCTTTTCATGGTCATTAAACAACCTTGATTTGATTCAAGATACCTCCGAAAGAAAATATTGAAATAGATTTGATGCTTTTATTCAACTTGGCAGCCTCTCTTATCGCTGACAGATCATAGACAAAAACAACAATGGGCGGAAGATTCCATTTAATCCATCCTCTATTGGCTCGGTGCTCAACTGTTTAAGACGGAAGACATGCGCTGTTTGTACTGGGATTGCACAGAGCAGGCAGGAAGGCAATGTAAAAAAAAAACAATACTGTGAAATAACTTGAGGCAATTATGCAGTCAATACATTTCTCTTTCTTACTATGTAGCTTTTGTTTACCTGATAATGAAGATTACCGCTCATTTGTTTTTCAATTCTTCCTTGAAAGACAAGAGTCAGTCATGAACAATTTTTCTTTCATTGAAGAGCAGCCCCTTGCCTGGTGTGACAGACCTTGGCGGCTCCACAGGGCGACATTGTGTGCCACCCACGATTTGTGCAGCGCAAGCAGTGCTTATTACAGCTGCTGAAGACGTGAAAGTGAGATTTGGTCATGGCGGTAGATAATAAATGCGCTAAGGCACTTTTAGTAATAATAATAATAGTAATAAGTAAGTAATGTAGAATTTTACATTTATTATCTCCACAGAAAAAGTTATGTGTTATTTCCTTTTTTTTCCCCCAGCCCGCCTTTCAAGAGTCCTGGAATATTAATTGCATTAATTTAGCCATGTAACCACATAAAACTGAGTGCTATGAGTCAAGTTAAATTTCCATACACTGAAGATATCCCTTAATCACAAGCACGGATTGGGCAGGTGGGTGGTTGGGCGGTTGTGGCTGTAGTTGGCTATCGGTATAGTAAAACAGGCTAAAATCCAGACATCAGGGGTTGAAGCAGGGGAAGAGCTGAATTTCTTGGTGTGGTTTTACCAAATGCCAGAGTGTAAAAATAAGTCTTAAGTGGAGAATATAAACATTTCTATGGAGGTAGCTGCTCTAATTTCTATGAGTAGGGAATTCCAGATCACTCGAGCCTGAATAGAGAATGCTGTTGAACTTGCTAATTTATTTTTACCTCTCATAGTCACCAAAACAGCAGAATGTTGTGAGTGTAGCTCTCTCTAATCTATGAGTGTGCTCTTTCTATAATGTTGCAGGTCACAGGGGTGCCCAAATTTTTTGATCGAAGATCCACTTTTCGATCAACCAACCTCTCGCGATTGACCCGTTACAGCGCACACGCACGCATATACACGCATGCCATGATGAGGAACAGCCTGACATGGAGGCATGCGAGGCACTTTGACAGCCTGTTAACTATCGTAGCTCACGCGTACCATTTGAAAATGCTTCCCTCGGCCCTCTCGATTCCTATTCTTTGCCCGTGCCCTCGGTGAATTGTACACGAAACAAACTCTGAATGAGAATAATGATAACGATAAATGATATAGCTCAACAGCTCTGATCCCAAGCTGCAATTTCAGCTGCTGAGCACTAACAACTTCCGGTGACTCAGGTCACGCGCCACCGTAGGTTAAAGATTTACCTGCTTTATTTTATTTTATTTTTTTAATACTTTTTGTGAAAATGAGACTGATAGGATGGTTAGGGTGCAGTGTACATTAACACAAAAAATATATTACTGACATGCACCAAGACACAAAAATGCTTTTTTTTCCTCCTCGTCACTCCTCGCAATTGACTTGGGGCCAGTCCGCGATCTACCAGTCGATCGCGATCGACGTAATGGGCACCCCTGTTGTACGATGTCACAAGTTGGTGTCAAGGAAGTATGCTGGAATATATCAATATACATATACTTTGAGGGGGGCGACCCGGTAGTCCAGTGCCCGGTAGTCACGTTAGCACGTCGACTTCACAGTGCAGAGGTACCGGGTTCGATTCCAGCTCCGGCCTCCCTGTGTGGAGTTTGCATGTTCTCCCCGGGCCTGCGTGGGTTTTCTCCGGGTACTCCGGTTTCCTCCCACATTCCAAAAACATGCGTGGCAGGCTGATTGAACTCTCTAAATTGTCCCTAGGTGTGAGTGTGGGCGTGCATGGTTGTTTGTCTCTGTGTGCCCTGCGATTGGCTGGCAATCAATTCGGGGTGTCCCCCGCCTACTGCCCGAAGACAGCTGGGATAGGCTCCAGCTCCCCCCGCGACCCTGGTGAGGATGAAGCGGTTCGGAAGATGAATGAATGAATGAATGAATGAATATACTTTGAGGGCATTTTTAAAAATCTTTATTTACATAGAGCTAGGTGTCAAACTCAAGGCCCGGGGGCCAGATCCGGCCCGCCACATCATTTTATGTGGCCCGCGAAAACAAATTACGTGTGTCAACTTCCATGATCCTTGCTCAAATCCAGACCGAAACATCAAGTTGTCATATGTAATAAATAACGTTGAGATTTTGCAATAATTTTGGGGGAGACAATAATTGAACAAACAACAAACAAACAGTTGACTGATTTCAAAACTAGTAAGTATATGTAAGTATATGTAAGTAATAATATGATGTCATGATGAAACATTTACTCGGTTTCACTGTCGTAATGACCCTCCAAGGGAAGACGTAACTCCAAAGTGGCCAGTGACAAAAAAATGAGTTTGACACCCCTGATTTAGAGGGTAGTGATTACGTATTTCGGGATCATAGTTTGTGGTACACCTACACAAACTATGAATGTAGTCATTTTTTAATATAGGCAGTTTTAGAGGGGCATCAGTTGCTTGCAGTTGTTCACTATTCACAGGGGATGGAGACGGAGCCTTGCAGCGAATACCAGTTTGGTGTAATCATAACTGAGAATTCATTTTCTAGTTTTTAAGAATAAGAATAAGAACACCTTTATTCGTCCCACAATGGAGAAATTCCCAATTTACAGCAGCAAATTTATAAAAGGAAGAAAGTAACTTATGCATTTTCATTGTATGAAATCATTGTTTAAATATGTCAATTATGATGAACAAAAACAAAATCAATGATGAGATTTATTCAAATGAATAATTTCTTTACTGTTTCATTGACTCCATGAAGCCAATGAAGCAGTTTTTTCAACCTCATACATGAATGACCTGCCCCAGTTCACATTCTGTCCACTCTCACTGAGCCAATTATTCCCAGGATTGTATGAATGGTCTGTCCCGGGTTGCTGTGAGCCAGTCACAGTGTAACCTTGCCGCTGGGCCTCTCGAGCATCCCCGAGCTTTGGCATCCAGTGCAAACAGTTATCACAAGGGGCTAGAAGCAAAGCGATCGCCCACCGCTGTCGGCCGGCTTGTTTCAGCTACATGGACGCCGAGGTTGATGTATGGGCCTCTCGCACGTGCACAGCAGCCACAGTCTTTCCGACCCCGAGTGATGAATCGCATCAATATGGTGCTCATACAACTCTGCTCTTTTTCTATTATGTTTCCATCCCTGGCAACCTCTAACATAAACGCCATTGTTCTACTCGTTTTCCAACCGCCGTTCGTTTTGCCGATGACACAGCGCTCCTTTTGTGACACTTTTTAATGAGCAGAAAAAGATACACAAGAGTGCACAGGAGGGGAAACACTCAACAAAAGCGTTTTTTTTTTTTTGGGGGGGGTGGTTCTCGCAAAGATTACGTCTGACCCCGCTGCTTTGTCTCTTTCTCAGCACCGTTCTGTGCGAGAACGAGTGCAGCAGGATAGATTAGCATCAGTGCCAATTGGCCCGCAAATTGGACGGAACGTCGGAAAATGGAAGATGGGAGTGGGTTGACGGAGGAATGGGCAGACAATCGGCAGACAAGGTCGACATTAAGGACGCAGTGTTGAATTTGCATGGAAAGCAAGTTCGGCACACCTCTGCATCTCTTCCTCGCAAGAGCTTTGCTGTCACAGTTGCTCTCATTCTGAAACACATTTACACACAAGTCTTGCCACCGTAAAACCATCATCAAACTAAAAAAAAAAAAGGAAAAAAAAAGGAATTACACCGTGAGTTTTTCAAGCTACCACAAAGCTTCACTTAGCTTAATTCTAACAAGCAATGCAAAACATTATAAATGTTAGCATCGCATTGGTGTCTCTGTGCAGCAACATTAAACAATGGCTATTTGAACACAAATGGTGCGGCAATAGAATACAGAAATCCTCACCTGCATTTTTTTTCTCATACCTAAAATGGTGCATCACTGCCATGTACTGGTGGTTGTGTGTTCGTAGAGTCGTAGACTTGTTTCCCAGTTTAAAATTTACAATGAAGCGGGATCAGACTCTCTTCCACAAATCCCGATTGAAAATCATTAGCTTTACTTATCAATGGCAGTGAATGAGTTGAGGATTTGCAATGCCTCGAATGTGGGCCAGGAGAGCCATAGTCACGGATGCACTTTCAGCCGTTCATTGAATGAAGCAACAAGTCAAACACACAAATACAAAATGAGAACACTCACAAGGAGCTAGTGGAAGTGCTCAGACAAACCGATTCGAACTCCCCATGTCACTCAGTAGGCCATGCCCCTAAAGGACATACAAATACTACACAGTATGGACCAGGGGTGTCAAACTCATTTCACATTGTGGGACACACAGATGTCAAGTGGGCCGGACCATTAAAATTACACCACACTCTGCTATAAATAACCAAAATATCATGTATTTCCTTTTTTTTTGGTATAAAGAAGCATAAGAATATTAGGAAAATGTTGAAATTTAACAAACATATCTTTTGCAAAAGATTTGACAAAATGACTTGACTCTCTGTTTCAATTGGCTGTCTAAATCTGCTGATAGGTCATAAATCCTCTCTAGTATAGTATTCCTCATCAGGCTAATATTGGCAAAAGCTTGTCACTTCTCGGGACACACAAGTTGAGCCGCCTTTATCATGCATCTGTTAAACAAAGTCACGGTCGGAATACGGCTTTGATGCTACAGCTATTTCGCTAGCAATTAGGTAGCTGGCTTTTACTCCTGTATTGGGTCTGTCTCAGTGACAGACCGAGACTGCTGTTGTCTTCTTCTCTGATCAAAACAATGTCTTCTTCTACTCTGATCAAAACACTGTACCCCCTAGCGCATATTCCATGAAATGCATCTAATTTAAAATATTCATTCCGTGTCTTTTATCCATTTTTTCACTTTTAAATTACCCCGCGGGCCTGATCGAACCTCCTTGGGGGCCGGTTCCGCCCCGCGGGCCATATGTTTGACACCCCTGGTATGGACATTAAAATGACACTTTGTTGAGACTAAATAAATGGATTTCACATTTTGAATTCAACTACCAAAGAAATGTAAATACAATGAAACTAAAATACAGTCAAATGATTCACCCTTTGAAAAAAATGCCTGACAGACACTTAATGGAGTGGGAAAGGAAATATGTTTGCAGAGAAACAGTCAATTTACAGGTATTGCGGTTATGACTAAAGAACAAATTTACCTGTGTATAATCAATCAAGTAATAAACTTTGAAGGAGTCTGACGGACACGCTAACGATAGAGGTAGGGGTTCTCAAAGCATCCACCTATCCGAAGCCCTCAAGCTCTGGTGTGGCATTGCGAGTGTCATTCGCCACCTCGAAATGACTTTAATGAAAAAAAAAAACAAGGTCTGCTGCCTCTCAGAACAGAAAGATGGGCCATTAATCCATGTTCATGAAGCATTAAAATTACCTTAGGCTGAAAGATGATTTGGTCACGGGGGCGCCTGAGGTAACCCATATCAGGTCGCATAAGTAAGAAGGGAACAAGTAAGAGTCTGTTTGGATTATTTATTAACAATGAGCCGCCTATTGATCCAAAACATCCAATTGTGATCCTGATCCCAAATGTATAGTTGTAATGGCACTTGTGATCACAAACCCACAATTGTAATCACAGTCAATTGATCGCAAATATACAATCGATTAATCCATTCTTACTATTCCCCGTAGGAGGAGTATACAGTACATGAAGTGGGTACTTTGGGACGTACTAATGTACAGTACATTCAGTATGTGCTAGCTTCAATGCGTGTCTACAAAGTATGTTGTCACAAGATTTTCAAGTAAACTTTGGTGTTCAAACAACAAGCAAGGCGTCCTGGCTTGTCTGCTGCTTTGAGAGCATTTCAGGCTCATGCTAAATTATACTGTTGATATAAGCTGATTCGCAAAAGCGTAAACGCGGTTGGCAGTGTCTAAAAAACAAACACAAAAAAACGGTCCTGATTTCCGAGCAGAGTACTCAATTACTGGTGCATTGGATAGCGGCGGCCAACCATTCCTCTAAAAGTCTCACAAATGTGATGTTATTGATTGTGGCGTTTAATGTTCAATGTTCTCGTTCTCTTTTTCTCCCTGGCAGTGGCCAACATCCTGTGGCGGGATGAAGGTACGGCTCCATGGCTGCATTCATTAAAGTGACTTAATTGAATTCCTGTAATAGCGTTAGTCAAGTGTGACAAGAAGGATTAAATGATTGCACGCTGCCTTATTTACTTTCGGTTGTATGTTCTTTGTTGTGGCAGGTCTTGGTATCGGAAACATGTTCTACGTCTTCTACCGGGACGGCATTAAAGTCATCCAGCCGGTGGCTTGCGAGATACAGAGGCACATCAAGCCCAGCGAGAAGCTGCTGGCTCTTAAGGTGAGAAATACCCCAAAACGCATTCAGAAGCGTCCCCTGGATGGTTGCAAAAACAAACAAAAAAAAAAAAAACAGGGGGAAAAAAAGGAGGCGCACCAGTTCCAGAAGTCGACGCAGATTTGGTGAGCATATCTGTCCTAACAAGATAAAATAAGAAAACCTTTATTGTCTCACAATGGAGAAATTTGCAAGAAATAAATATAATAAAATGACGAAAAGAAACTCAAACAGGGATAGACACTGCTGTACAGGCAGACACTCTGGCGGCGCCATATCGGGAAAAAAAATTTATGCATGAAGATGTCTCAACAACTCATATTCGAACTGGACATTTTGATCAGACGTTTTGGTTTGAATCTGAATCATTTTGGGTGAATTCCAAGAGCTGGTAGTCTGACAAATATTAATTTGGGGAAAAAAAGCCTCTGAGGACCATACAAGACGTACTTCTCAAAATGTCTCATGTCAGAATTTGAAGAGGAAATTGTCCACTTCGGTCTGAAGCAATCAGTTTTGGGAAAATTTCAGAACTCATAATTTGGATTTTCCTGAGATGTTTTCTGGGTCTACTTGTGATAGACATGCAGAACAAATTTCATGTTGCCAAATGACTGTTTTGTGGGACTGCGTTTTTTGAGTTACTTTCGGGGTCTCAAACATGACCCTCATTCTGTAGAAAGCTAGAGAACGAATCCATCCGCATAAACCAGCTCGACCAATCGACACCGGTATCATACATTGATGCACAAAAAAATCTCTCAAGGACCCATGCCTGAAATTAAACAGAAAGTCGGTCATTTAAGAACCCATTTTTGGGCAGATTCAAGTTTAATTTCAACTGCAAGTTAGTCTTATATGTTGAAATAAATATACACGGTATGTTTGTATCCCTCCAGGAAGTCTCGATGTTATAGAGACTGTTTTGAAGTTTTCCCTCCCCCGGTGAGCCACTTGTGAGAATAATTGGATTTATTTTATTTATTTTTTTGGGGGGTTACTGTAGCAACCGATCACATGCTGCAGTACATTGGTGTAGCAGCAATTCTTTCCATTTTTGCCTTACTAAGAAATTAGATTCAGTCCAACAATAAACACGAGGAAATGAGACCACTAATACTACATTAACTATTTGAACAAATTCACAAGAAAATTATACCGCTGGCTCTCCAGGAATTCCATACGGAACAAAAACAAACATAACTCGCCCACGCATAAACCCACCTAAGGTATGTGACGTGCTGAGGCGCAGCAGCCGCCCCTGCGCACAGCCTCAGCTGCACCAACAAAAATGAAGATTTTTTTTTTCATAAAAGGAAGAAGAACATCCATCTTTTTTAGATCAAATGACAAATGTGGATCTTCTGTGACTGCTTTCATCCATTTCAGCCCACCTATTTGCAACGTGTGACAAGAAGCTGCGCGCACCGAGTGAAGATGGAAACAATTCACTAATTTGGATCTTCTCCGACTCTTGTCGTGCATCTGAATCCATTTGTAATATTTAACTAGGAGCACTGAGTGACAATGTAGATGGTGACATTAGCTTCCCTCGTGAGCTACCATATGTCTCACAAGTGACTGCTGTCATACATTTAATGCACTGAGGCGAAATGAAGACTTGTAACCCAGCAACTCGCATAAGCTGCCGTCTGTCTGTATTGAACAGGTTTTTGTGAACCATGAAGTTTGCCTTAGATCTGTGGCCGGCGCCGTACATCCGTTTGTAGATGACTGCGTTAGCTTCTCGCGCGAGCTGCTACTGCTATAGATTCTATGTCATGACCAGAAAGGAGCTCCCCAGGAGCTCCTTTACCTGCCGGCTAAATAGAAGCACCTGTGGCGAAAAGCAAACTGCGGCAGGATTTTTACTTTATAGGACTTGCATTTAAGACCTTTGGTGGCAACATTAATACCAGTGTAGATTTATTGCACTGCTACAGAGGACAAGAGTGGTATATGCCCCTTCTTAACCGAGACAAGTTGGCCAGCGGGAAGGCACCTGTCACCACACTGCCTCTGTAGTTATAAATACACACGAGAGGCATAAATTCCAACATCCCGGAGCCTTTTTATTTCATCTGTCCTGGCCAGCAGCCGCTCTATATCGCCCCTCAGAGTCGGGAACAGGCGGCTGGGCAGAGGATAGCGACGTCGGCCAGCTAGGCAAAAAGCTGCCAGGGACTGGAAGCTGAACATCCGTGGGAACGTGCAGGCTTTGTTGTGTGGATTATGCAGTAGAAAGAAAAAAAAAATCATTTGTCAGGAGGCAGGAAAAGAACGGCAACACTGTTGATAAGATAACTGCAAGCTGTGTGTGTGTGTGTGTGTGTGTGTGTGTGTGTGTGTGTGTGTGTGTGTGTGTCTAGGAGGAAGTGTGTCCCGCCTCAGAAGAGGACGAGGCGCATAAGTGTGTATGGTCGGCGGCGGTCAACGTCAAGGACAAATTTATTTATGCTGCGCAGCCCACGTTGGATCGCTTGCTCATCGTGGATGTCCAATCGCAGAAAGCTGTCCAGGTAACTCAATTTACACATTAACACTCAATTAACATGAATCCATTTCACGAAACTACACAGTTGGTATGCAGTCAAACTCAATCAACCAGTGCATCATTTAGCAAAAATACAAACTAAAGCGGTTTGGGAAAAATGATTAATAGCGCTTATGGAGGCAATAGGCTGTAACACGAACTCCAGTTTTACAGTATGAACACTGGTAGATGTAAATGTTACAGTTTTCACTCTTATTTTGCTTTTTGTTTATTTATTCATTTATTTTTACTCAATTATATTTATTTTTCTGTTCAAGATGACAACATTCCATTCTGCATGATATGAAGTAGAATACACTTCATTTGTATTATTTTCCATTCTATATTTCTTTTTTTCATATATTTTTTACATACAATTCTTATTTATGTATTATTTATTTAAATTTGTTCATACTATTTATTCATTGACAATGCAGTGAGTTTTCTTCTTTTTAGATGAAAAAAAATGTCATTCTTTTCAAGAACAAATTAACCTTTTTTATACACAATAGATAAAGAAAAGATGGTTTCTTTTTATTCATTTGAATTTCACCACTTTGGTTTGACTTTTTTTTTTAAGGTAGCTGTATAAGATGGTAGACTTTTTCGGGGTTCTTTTTTTTTTTTGGTTTTACAGTTAAACCTCGGTTTTCGACCATAATCCGTTCCAGAAGGCTGTTCGAAAACCGATTTGTTCGAAAACCGAAACCACACTCTTTTTAAAAAAAAATCTTTATTGAACACGTTTGTTCACAATGGAACGCTAAACGAGGAAGCGTCACGTTCTCGTCTACCCGAGAAAGCGTCACTTCCTCGTGTAAGGAAGGCGAGAGGAGTCAAGTGACGCATTCAAGTGCGCTCAGTTTGTTCGAGAACTGAAATTCAATCGTCATCCGAGGCATAAAGAACTCGAAATTTTTGGTCGAAAACTGATTTGGTCGAGAACAGAGATGTTCGAAAACCAAGGTTTGACTGTATTACATTTTTATATTTCAAAATCGAGATAAGCGGTTCAGATAATGTCTGGATTATAGATGAAGACTGTTGAGGAGGGGATTTGTCCATTTCCTTTGGCCCTCCTTGGACACAGGTTCTTTTATTTCTCTATATGGTGGAAGAAAGACCCAACACCACGTCGTCTTTTCTGCAGTTTATCACAACACAATACGAATCGATTCGGGCTCCCGAGAGTTTCAGATTTCATCAGGAAGCAAAGGAAAAATAGTCATGAGAATATATAGACACAATATTATAATGAGATGCGGGCAGTTACGCCTCCATGCAAATCCCGGAAACAAAGAAATTGACATGTCGTCTGACCCGGTGTGGCTGGAAAAAGTTGGGAGTGGTGAGGTGAGACCAGACCACTACTATTGTCCCTATTGTCTTCGGTCTGAGCTTTGATGTGATGGCAGCAATACAGATACTTGAGATCACAGTTCCTCTTTTCATGTTAAACATGTCCTCCTGGGCGGGAGGGGGGGGGGGCGCTAAAAGTGGTGGGGGTCAAGGGGCATTAAAGGTAATTGTAATCACAGCGAGCAGGAAATACCTTCAACAGCAAACTACATTGTTTCTGTGGGGGCTAAAAAAACTCAGTCGGCAATAAATTCCTGAAAAAGATATATGACATTTTTACCAGATATACAGCATTATTTTGTAACATGACATACATGCAGCGAAACCGCTGCAGTACTCATATGACTCCGGGGATTCGAACTACTTGACATCACAACCAAGACCTCAGTTCAGCGAGCATTGAAAGATGAACTGCAGCGTTTTCTTCGTTACAACCCATCTCGGTTACACAGTACATGGTGCCATCACGCTTGTTTTTAAAAAGTCTTCTTGCTTCCCTGGGACAAATTGTTGTATTTTGTGTGGCTGCCACTCAAAGTAGCAACATCCAAAATTCTTGGTGTTTTAAACTAAGTGGCTGGGAGTGCAGTTAAGTATGTCGGTGGCTTTGCTGGGTTTGTCTCGCATCCCCTTGCAGATGGCTGTTTACGCCTCACCGGCCTCACGGGGGGGAAAAGAGCCGAGAAGCCACCACTAAGCAGACTGAGCTTCTCCGAAAACTGTCAGCAGCTCATTTATTCTGGCCTCCTGGAGGTTGAGCTCCACTACGTTATATTAGCAGCTGTTCATTAAAGCACCTGAACCTCCCGCTGCCTTCACAAGTTCTTTTTTTCTTTTTTTAACTCACGTTACTTTTTGTACTAAAGCAATGACACCAACAATGTAATAAATAGTACCACGGATGGGAATCAGTGAATGTTAAATCATTCAGACCAGAGGTGGGAATTCCCTCAGACTGACGGTAGTTCCGTCCACTGTTTCCGTCATCATTTCAGGCTGACCCACGGGGGCCCAGTCAATCCCTCATTGGCAACAGCCAATCAGAGTCAAGAACGCATTTTCCATACCACACGAGCCGACACGCAGCCAAATAAAGAAAAAGACAAAAGACACATACACAGCGTAGTGATTGGGGGACTAAAAACAATATGGGTCACATGTCGCTGAGGTCTTTGCCATTGAAAGGTGTACAATGTTGTTTTATTTTTATTTCTGCAACAATCCAGGCTAAATTTAGCTCCTCCCCAATATAATGAGATCTTAGAGTGGTCAAGATGTACTGTATCACTTCTCTTTGGCAGCATAATGTGGCATCTCAGGTTTCACAGAAAATC
>CAAKHF010001672.1:0-48461 GCA_901007745.1 Hippocampus kuda | reverse complement strand
GGAAAGGGTCCAGATAGCGTTGTTTTGGAGAGACGGCCGCCAACAATTTCAGGCAGCCTTGAGTCCGTGGCTGTGCCCCTTTCACTGGCGCCGATTTCAGCCAAATCCCCAATTCCATTTTCGAAGCGAAAATTCCAACTTCTCCTGTTGTTGTCGATCGTACGGAGACGCTCCAGAACCGCAATTGCAGTTGAGCTCAGTCACCGCTTGAGTCCGAGTGTTGGCCATTCGCGCTAAACCATCCAGCATGACCGGCAGCTTCCTCACCTCCAATAGAGCTGCTCCCGTCGGTAGAATTTTGCGATAGAACAGGAAGCTGCTAACACCAAACAGCAGCATACCTGTTATCAGAAGGCCGATAATGAAGAAGTCTTCCACATCCTCATCGGATGTCTCCGAGGGGCAAGTAGGCTCCCCACTGCCTGCTCCTTCCGTCGAAAAAATGTTGTCGATTGCATCGAGGGACCAGCCAACTAATTCCATGGTTTGTTCTTCGGATGAAAATACAATAGGAGGCTAGGAAAGTTAGACAAAGACAGCACAAAGACTGAGTAGCGAGCAAGGAGAGGGTGGGGGGGGCTGAGGACAGGGAGCTGAGCAAGAAGCGTCCGCCTTCGTCGAGAGCCAAGCAGAAAGAGACAATGACAACAGATCTTCAGTAAACATGCCTGTGAAACTTGTCATTTACCCCACCGAAACACATTTTATTTCAGATTTGGATTCTCGTCAGTTCAGCACAATATGGCTAAAGATGGGGATGACAATGAATTATAATGTCATACCGATAAACCCTTTAAAGTAGCTTTCATTAAAAAAAAAAAAAACAAAGCAAGAATGACAATGATAATCCAGGAAAGCAAGATCCGTACTTGGCTGTCAATACATTTGGGTGGACAAATGCCACATTCCTTTCTTCTGAACCCACACGGTCACAAACTTGCATTTAGGTCAGATTAACAAAACATGGCATTGACTGTGTGGGATTTCTTCACTGTTTTGAGGAAGACGTTTTGTGAGTTCCTTGCACCAAATGTTCTGCAAACAATCCACAAGCGGAGGGAGGGGGCTAACAAACCTCAACACAACAGCGTCTCCAGGTGCAACAACTTCAACAAATCTTATCAGCCACTCAAACATGGTCATCACTCTAGCAGTATTTTAAAAGAGAGAGCCAGTCACCCGGGACTTGTTCACGTTGCCACAGCTTTTGGAAAAGTACTAATCTTTGTACCGGAGAGGATCTGAGGGCTTACGAAACCTCTGATTTCATCATGGAACTGATGGCGGTTGACACCCAACCCTTTACCATCGTTGAGGACACTGGCTTTTTTTGGCCAATAAACCATTTGGCGCCACGTTTTGTACTTCCGAGCCGCGATTATTTTTCAAAAGAATGTTTGCCAGCAAAATATGATGTAATCGCCAGACTCTTGCGTACGCTGATAGATAGAAATAAGGACATCAGAGTTTATTACTGATTTTTGGATGTGTAATTTTCGCCTTGCTAGCTTGCTACGCATGGTGCATAATGGTTGGATGAACACTTCCTGAATTATGAATAATAACACCGAATAATATTTAGTGCCGGGCCAATAATAATTAATATTTTTTTTTTTTTAGGGCTGATGACGATTTTTGGCAGACAAAAATAAGTATACATTAGCCAATTTAAAATATATATGATCCTTTTTATGGATTTTGTTATTATCCTTTAATGAGAATCCATTTGAATTTAGTGAGCGAGTAGCTGTTGAAAAGTTGTAGTTTGCGTTTGGTACAAGTGTGTTCCGACTACAGATCTTTTCCAGATCATGTTTACGTTATGAGACCTATTTTATTGGGTAACACCTGTAATAAGTTAAATGATATGAACACTGTACACCTATAAAACACTTTCAGAGATATTGCTGTAGGTTAAGTTTATTAATAATAATTAGTTGTAGTGCTTGCTCCTTATCTGATCGCTTATGCTAATTTAGACGTCGTGTTTGAGCAGGCAGCGTTTTAAATTCAGCTAAAGGAGTTTGACTGTTTACCAACGGCTACATGTCGTGAAAACGCTGTAAATAGATTGTTGCAGCTGAGAAACCCCTTATTTTCGAATACTTACAGTGCTCAGAGGAATGCCGCGGTCCTGCCGTACAGCCATCGCGGTTCTCGGCGGCGGAAGTGACGTCTTACAGGACCTCCAAGCATTTAACACGGCAGTGCAAACGTTGATGTACTGTGTCAATGCTGAAAACGTTTATGTACTGTGTCAATGCAAATAAGTGGGACTTTTACATATGTTTACCATGCGATATAAATATAACCGATCTTTTTTTTTTTTTTTTACTTACACATGGCTAGCATTTTTAACTGTCCTTCGTTACTCAACATACGGTCAGTTTCGTTTTCCACGGATTTCAGAGTTGAAAAAAAAACTGAGTGAAAACAGATGTACCGTGTTAATGAAAAGTCAGACTTTTACGTGCTTTTAGCATGGGATGTAAATATAACCGATCTTGCATTTATATTTGTACTTATACATTTCTAGCACGTGCATACGTGTGCGTGTGTGGACAAAAATGAATTTATTAGAAGCAAAAGACCACACCTAAACAAGGGGTGACAATAGCTCTCGCTGTGGTAAATTTTAGAACTACAGTTGTCAATTGTAGTAGGGGGGCACAGATAATTTTGTTTTATCACTGATCCCGATATTTAAAATACCTGGCCTGGCTATACCCATTTTGTTCCTTCACTGTCATTAGCAGACACTTTCGATTATCCAATTTTGTATTATTGTTAAACAGTGAATATCAGTGAAACAATACAAACGGCTTGTTTTAACTGCACATGAAGTTCTCTCAAATAAAATTGAAAAAACAGTTAGTCATCTCACAGCAGAAGAGGACAAGGACTGACTTTTTCATACCTTTGCAGATGGAGATGAGATCAGTGGAGAAAATCAGTTTCATTTTAAGGGATTGGCCTATCACGATTCCCCCAAAATTAAAGAAAACGGCCTTGATACTGTACTGATCCTGGCCAATCGATTAGTGCACCCCTCGTCAATTGCGTTGCATGGCATATCAAGATGGAGAATAATTTTCCACTTTCTATGGCTTTGGGTAAAATAACATGACTTAACGTAACCTCTTAATTTAGTAGCGTTTTTAATTTCAACTTTGACATGGTCCTTTCAACATCTGCAATAATTTAAACAATAACACATACAGTATCTTAACATAGACAAGGCTAAAACTTAGCAGGAATTGGTAAAAGTAATTTTGGAACACTTAGATCACATTTCCCTTAATACCCAAAATGGCATGTAAACAACATAAAATATAAGTATAAACCGGGGGCTGTGAGAAACAAAAACAATCAAGAGACACCTCAAGACTAAACAGAACATTCTTGAGGTCAGACATCAGAAGACGAATGTTTAGTCGATAAAATTGGTGGCGCTCGTTAGTTGCATTCAAGTACACGGCTACTGAATATTTGAAAGGGGTGCACACCCCAACACCACAATTTAAGGTGCAGGTGGCCAAAACACAACATTGCAAAATAAATCCATTGCGAGTCCTTTCTGATAAATTAGTGAGGACAACATTCAAGACGGTCTAAATACAGGTATACTCCCCCCGCAAAAAAAAGCACAATTAAATAGTTTACCGCATAGCCTCTCTGCTTTTTTTTTTTTTTTTTTTTTTTAAATACAGATTTGGTGTATTTCTGTGCAGATCTTTAAAAAATGTTCAAATAAATTGCAGTTTTCATATGTAGCAGTTAACAAAAATGCACTGTGCCCATTTTCAGATTCCCATTCCATTCAATTCTCCATGTCATCCAGGAACTCTTCCTCAATGATACGCTCAAGCCTGTCCAACATGGCATCTGCACTGGCTGCTGGGTAGTCTGCTACCTGAGCCGGGTGCAATGAGTGGTTATGAGTGGGGGGCCCCTGGAAGGAACAGCATAGGGTAAAAAGGAAAGGCAACAAGTGGGTGATTGAGGACAAGGAACATTGGGTGAGGAGGGGGAATTCCAGGTGCTCGGTAGCAGATTCCTCACTCAGCCCGTTGAGGGTCTGCAAAACAGGTGCACAAAATTCCATTAAGTGATTTTGCATTTATCGACAAAGAGTTCAATCCATATCTGATTTTACCTCGTAACGTTGCTGTATTCCCTCCAGTATTCGGACAACGTGGGGCTTGCACTCCTGTTCACCCTCTATCAGCGCACTCTCCGGACCGCTGTACTGGTTCACATCGACTTCTGGAACAAACGCCCACCGATACCTGCACACAGAATGTGGTGTCTTTATTGTTTGCTTTTTAAAAGTATAGATGCCTGAATTGAGAAGTAGTGTAGCCTCTTGTGCTTGATTTAAAAAAAAAAAAACAAAAACATTTTTTAAAGTATTTTTGAATTTTTGATTCACATATCACTGAAATAAAAAACACTGTGCGGCATGAGAATATTCGTCAATATCGACCCATTGCAATATAAAACATCTTTTTTTTTTTCAATCAGTGAGGAGGAAAATCTGAATCATTATGGAGACATGATCTGAGTACCGGTAACTGTGGATCACCACTATGCCACCTTGCTACCACATTATTGTGAATTGGAAGCCTCGGTTCTTTCCTCGCCAGAGCTCTCAGAGCTACATTTAATGCTGTGTTTCTCTCATCCATACTTGCAAAACAAAAATCGGCATCAGCCTCACCGATTTATTTATCAGGCTCCTTCAGGAACCAGGACTCCAACCAACCTTCTCATTTGCATTTCACTCACTGAGTTTTCCTGCTGTCTGTATGTCTGTCTCCTAAGTTCCTGATCCAAATACTTTTGATTAAAATTTGACTTGGCAGAAGGCTTCAAAGGGTTTAAAATTCCCAAATGTTGGCAATGAGTGACCATTACTTTAAAAATCCATTAAAATCCATTACATTTGACCTTGCAAAGTGGTATCATGTCTTTTGAGAGACAAAAAAAGACTGCATTTTGTGATATCTGTCTTGATTTTTTTTCAGACTTTTTTGCTGTTGTACACGTTTTCGGGGGAGTTTTCCCATTTTGTATTTGTGTGTTAGACTGTCCCGCACAATAAACGGCTGAACCCCTCTTAAATGAGGAGCAGGACTCATGACACAAAATATAGGCCACTGCCCAAACAATCAATGTAGCACCACATCTTCATATGATGACATTCCTTTTTCCAAATAAGAGTGCTTACATCTGAAAGAGTGGTATCCTCTCCGGGGGGAAGGCTAAGGATGTATCCAGAAACTTGCAAGCCGACAAATACATGTCCAACTCTGCCTGGGAGAAATTCACAGGAGCATTTCTGTCGAAGGCTCCACGTACGACTTTAGACAACCTGGGAACACAGTTATTCACAGTATATATATAGCAGTTACCTATAATGACATGATCAGGATTCTGAGATTTAAAAAAAATGAGAACTCACTTTGAGACATCTTTTTCTACCAGCAGAGCTTTCTCGAGACGTGCAAATATACGAATCTGAAAAAAAAAAAAAAAAAAAAAAAAACAAAACAAGCAAATTATTACAATTATTAGACTGTATGGGCTGTGGTTGAAAATTATTTAAAATATTTACCAGCTCTGTGACCATTATCGGCCAAAGAGATGTCAGATGCTGGCAGGAAATCCGCAGCAGAAGAACACGGAACATCAAGAATATCTGAGCGGAAACAGCTGGGCTGGGATTCATTCGTAAAGCCTCCGTGAGGCGCTCTGGTAGGGATGTCAAACAAACATAAAAATTGGAGAGTGTTGCAGAGTATCAAACTACTCTGACTGTCCATAATATTCGGAAACGTCTCACCTTGAATGAGGGGTAGATAGAGATGATACTGATCGAGTTCTCCACTGAACATTGCAAATGCCTGCCGCTTGAGGAGCATGGGTTTCTGGTCGACATTGGCAAACAGCTTCAAGGAGCCACTTTGCATGCCTACGATAGTCAAAATCAAGTATGGCGTTCATATAATTGTCCCTTCTCCTGTATCTGCCATGTCATCAAGATGCGTGCACTCACTGATGAGGTCTTTAAACATGGTTTTCTCGTGAGTCAGTAAGTGGTCAATTATGGCTTTCCAACTGGATAGAAAACAACACAAAGATTCTTTATTAGACATTAATCAAGCATCATTGCCGTCGAGGAATATAAACAAACATTAAAAGTAAAGATGACGAGGAAAATGTTAATTCAAAAACCTTTCAGATGCAGAAGTGGGGATGCTGTGTGTTAAACATAAAAACAGAATACAATGATTTACAAATCTTGTTCAACCTGCAGGTACATTGAGTTGAATGAAACTACAAAGACAAGATATTTCAAGTTCAAACTGATGAACTTTCCTGTTTTCTCAGCAAATAATCTCTAACTTTGAATTACATGGTTGCAACAAGTTCCCAAAAAGCTGTAATGATGAAAGAGTGTGGTACTAAACTGGTCTGCTTGCAGTCCAGACTTGCCTCCCATTGAAAATGTGTGGCGCATCATTAAGTGTCAAATACGAGAAAGCCCAGCTGAAGCTGTACATCAAGCAAAAATGGGAAAGACTTTCACCTACAAAGCTTCAACAATTAGTGCTTTCGGTTCCCAAACATTTATTGAATGTTATTACCGGAAATGGCGATTTAACGCAGTAGTAAACATTACCCTGTCCCAGCTTTTTTGGAATGTGTTGAAGCCATAAAATTCTATTCTAGTTATTAGTTGCGAAAAACGATATCAGTTTCAACATTAACTATCCTGTCTTTGTAGTGCATTCAATTAAATATACGTTGAACATGATTTGCAAATTATTGTATTTTGAACACAATGTCCCAATTTCATTGGAGTTGGGTTAGTATATCAATGATCACACTAACCTGGGTGCACAGGAGGCATCCATTGTGAAGAAAAGGGGATCCATGAAGAGCTCAAAAACCTCTTTTCTCCAGGCTCTCTTGGTGTAGGCATAACCACTCAAGCTGCTCAAGAGCTGGGCTCCGGCCTCAAAGCTGGGCATATTGTAGGCACTACAAAGAGAGAACTTCATTTAGCATCTAAGAATCCTAAAGTACCAGTACAGTACTTACATGGTGAAAAATAAAATAGTTACCTATGATTCTTCAAGTAGGGGAAAACATAGTACATTAGACGAGAAATGAGAGGCACTGCTTTCTCCTTCTCATCACTGCGGTACACCATATCAAGAAGTGGTGCCAAGACCTACACAAAGAGGGGGGAGGAAAAAAATAAAAAAGACAAAACACACATTATTCTCCCCGCGAGAACAAGCTGTTGTGTTTGTAGCCACCTACACACGCACACACACACACACTTTTTTCCCAACCATAATTCTAACATTGGCAGCCTTAATGTCATTCATGTGGCAAAATAAATAACGCTGAGACAAGTGAAGCAGTTTGGTCATGAGGAGTGGGCCCAAATAACTGTTTATAGTAGCTTAAGTCTCATCGAGAGTCACAGAAATTAATTGATTGCAGCGACCGTGCAAATGAATATTAAGTTAAAGAAACCATTTATCTCAAAGCAAAAATACAAAAATAAAGCAGTGACTGATTTTCATGAGTTAATTTTCAGTCAATGTTTATTCATTGTTGCCTTTGTCAGCATCATGTTATTTCAATGTATAATGTTGTTTTTCTTTACCTGAAGCAGAGCAACAATTTTGTCCGCAAATGTGAACTCACACATACTATAACATACCTCAGCCAGGAGCACAAGGGCCTGCACGCTGTAAACTGAGGGAGCAGAGGATGAAACCATGGTGCTGGCTTGAGCCATCGACTCTGCCAAAAAAAAAAAAAAAAGTAATAATCAGGTCATCTTCACATACCAAAATAATGTTTTCAAGTTTGAGGCAGATCTATCAAAAAAAAAATCTAGACAAAGCTATTATGGCTCGAATAACAAGGGCGCTAATTCCATGCAACCATTAAAGTATCAACAACGTAAAAATCCACAAGTGCTAGACAAATGAAAAATGTTACTATTTGCTATCAGTGCAATAACTGTTCATTGAAAACTAGTTCAAATGACATTTGCTAAAAGCCTAGCAGGCAGAAATGTGTTAAGTTACCACAGTGCTCGCCATCCATATCCACGTCGTCGGGCTCATCCGTTTCAGGGCACACCTGTGGCTGAACTTTGACTTCCAGGCTGCGGCTCAGCCAACTGGTCTGCTCGAGAGACGAACCCGCGATTCCACCCACAACCTCCAGGATGCGCTGAGTAACCTCCTGCACCAAGTGACGCCATTGTTATCTATAACATCGGTCCCACTAGTTTCTCCTCGCTTGTCAATTAAGCGTTTGAACGCCATCTTCAAACCTGCAGATCTCTCGTATCCTTCTTATTGTCCAAATTGGTGAGCCGACTGACCACTTCATTGAGGATACTGCAAGTGACAAATGTCATGGAAGCAGACTGCAATTTTAATCAAACTCTGAAATTGCTTGAGTACAAACATAATATTAAATATCTGTGCAAAAACTCACCCCAGGAGTAAAAAGTGACCAGGGGGAGCGAGGTTCAGTGGGACAGATTCCCTTAGTAGACTGAGGACAGGAGTGATGCTTTCTTGCAAGTCTTGTGTTGTAACACTGTATGATTGAAAATAAATCAATTCATAAAAGCCATGATTTAATGACAAATTAATATAAAAATGAGAATGTAATGGTTGACACAGAGTTTGGAAAAGTCGCAAAATAAAGTGACCTGTTGCAAAGTTTGCAAAATCAACTATTTTCATTTTGTTGCATGGCCTCGCACTGCCACTAATCATCGTCATGAAAAACATATTCGGCACGTGATTTAAACCACAATGAAGTGTGGTTGAAGATGAAGGTCCAGATGCGTCTTATACTACTTACCTCTTGATATAAGTATAAGTGAACTGCAGCATGGGGATGTCTACCAGGGTTGACTTCTAATTCATAGGAGACAGAAGAAGGTTTCTTACAAAAAGGTGCTTGATAACACAACTTCTGAGCATTTTTTTTTTTAAATACCTGATCCCCTTTGAGCTGGTGTGGCTTTTTCACCACCTCTTTGACCAACTGTAGGACTGAGTCCGTGTGCAGGGTGTTCAAAGATTTCACAAGCTCCACAATAGTTAGATGAGCCTCACTGGCCACAGGTAAAACCTAACGAAGAAACAGGGGCTCTCAAATCCTACCAATTCTTACAGAAAACTGTGGGCTTGGAAACATTACGGTTCTCACATTGTTTGTGTGTCTCCTTTTACTCTTCCTGCTGCTCCAGGCTGCTCCCAGTGAGGCCATGAGCGGAATCCCATATTGGCCAGTCAGCGGAAGCAGGAACTGCAATATCCGCTGCCGTAAAATCTAAACAAGCACACAGCAACACTGAGTGAAATTAACTTCTGCATTCAACTTGTGCAAATGTGACATATAAAAAGAATTCTAATAAAAATACATTTGGTCTATTTCGCTTTAAGTGGCACCACCACAATTCATTCATTCATTCATCTTCCGAACCGCTTCATCCTCACTAGGGTCGCGGGGGGTGCTGGAGCCTATCCCAGCTGTCTTCGGGCAGTAGGCGGGGGACACCCTGAACCGGTTGCCAGCCAATCGCAGGGCACACAGAGACGAACAACCATTCACGCCCACACTCACACCTAGGGACAATTTAGAGTGTTCAATCCGCCTGCCATGCATGTTTTTGGAATGTGGGAGGAAACCGGAGCACCCGGAGAAAACCCACGCAGGCCCGGGGAGAACATGCAAACTCCACACAGGGAGGCCGGAGCTGGAATCGAACCCGGTACCTCTGCACTGTAAAGTCGACGTGCTAACCACTGGACTACCGGGCCGCCCCACCACCACAATTTAAAAAATAAATCAATCAATTAATTAAAAATAAAACTTATGACCAGGACGAAGAGATCAGAACATATTACTCCAGTTCGAAAGGCTTTAAACTGGCTCCAAATTGGCTGTAGCATGCATTCTAAAATTCTGCTACTGATCTATAAGTCACTGAATGGTTTTGGTCCTGAATACATCAAAGAAATACTGATTGAACATAATATATACAGGCATATGTGGGGAGCAACAACACACTTTGGTGCTTTTAAAGAAGACAGATGAACTGTGCTTGCTGCTCTGGGCAGAGACAGGCGTTCCCCGCTTGTGGGACTCTTCTTTCAGAACCACACCCCATAGCAGCGCCATGCTATTGAGCATTTGCGGCAGCGCCTCCAGCACGGCGCTGCGTGCGTTTCGGATGTCAACAGATTCGCACACAACCAATGTCTGATGAGACAAAGATTTAAAAAAAAAAAACAACGCATTAACAACAAGATGCCATGAGCATATCAGCTTGTATTGTATGTACAGTATTGCAGGAGTCTCACCCGCTTGTTGCCCAGCAGACAGTAGTGCGTAATGGTGGTCAAGCCTTCTAGAAGCGTCAGATGATAGTCTGGTGCAATGTTCTCCCGCCTGCCAGTTACACTAAACGAAGCAGGAAAGCAAATGTATCATTTCAAATGAACATAGTGCAACCTCCAAAGTTTAACTGGCCAAGAGTTGTACGATTTGAAATATGTTCTGAAAGTCAAACAAAACATACAGTTCAAACCATTATCAGGACGTAACACAAGTGTTTTGCTTTATCTTTGCTTTGATGTGATGACACTACATCTCATTCCATCTGTTACAAACTGTTTTTAGTGTCACTGACTTATTTGCTGAAGTTCACTATTGATGGCAGGGCTTAGTCCCTGTCCTTTCTGAATAAAAACAAGTATTCATAGTGTGCAGCCTTAATTCCTGTACATAAAATTGAAATGCACAACTTCCTGTTCCCTCTCGATTGTGTGTCGATCAGTCACCCTTCAAGGGGTGAGTAATTTTACTTTATTTGACTTTACTTTTGTGTTGTTAAGTTGTATAACAATTATGAATGTGAAAAAACTTCATCCATCTGTCCATTTTTTGTTTTAGTGCTTGTGATCATGAGGTTCACAGGTGTGCCGGAGTCTAACTTTACCTCTGATTTGTTCTTCCTCCATCATGCTCAAAAAGCTTCACCAGTTCATCCAAGTTCCTGCAAATTTGATTGATAAGGGGAGCCACAATGATGCCCAATGAGCGGCCCAAGTACGGCAGAGTGGAGCACAGCAGTGCTACCCAGTGGGGGTGCATGGCGAAGCCATATTGCGGTTGCAGAGCCCTGGCGGCGGCGGAAACGAACATTCCCTGGGCAGTGATGGGGTGGCTTTGGACGTACTGGGCTGCCTTGATGGACTGCTGGAACAGGACGGCCGTTTGCCAACCCCGAGTGAGGGAGTTACTGCCAGTCGGGGACTCCACAGGCTGACCGGAGGTCCCGCCGGATCCAGCCCCACTGGGCCAGACGTGGTACTCCAAGACTATGAGAGCCTGGAGGAGTTTGAGCAATTCCATCTGTAAGGGATATTGCTCCTGCCCTTCTCCCTTCCCGACATTCACAAGACTCTCCTCAGACAGTCCAACATCTTCATCCAGCAGCTCAAGACCCTTGGATGTTGTTCCCTTGTCCGTTCCTCTTTGGCTTATGTACATAGAAGCTGAAAGTGTAAGTAAAGCATATTCCTGCACTTTACATCCAGTGAGGAGTTTGCGAATGTGCTCCAGGCTACCCTCTTGTCCTTGTGCCATGCAAGTGAGCTGATTCACCATTCGCGTCAGCACTTCTACGCTCTTCACCTTAACCTCTCTATTGCCCTGCAAGTCAAAAGGCCCAATGCTCTGGTAGGATGAATAATGAGAGCAGAGAAATCGGAGGCATAAGTTCATTAGCAGCTCTATGAGGAGAGAAGGGGGAACGGAGGGGGAGGATGAAGGGGAAAGCAAACCGCCATAGAAGTTCAGCCCCTCCTGAGCTTGCTGGTGACGCTGCAAGAGGTTGGAAACAAGGTTGAGGTGAGCGGCCGAGCTGGTGTCCAGAGAGGTGGAGGAGAAGGCCTCCACTAGAGGGCACTCAGCGCTGCTCCTCAGCAGACTATCGAGCAGCGCCAAGCCTTGGAGCAGATGGCGCCAACCGCCCGCCATCTGATACAGAAGCACATGATGGAACAGTGAACCAATGGCCTCTTTCTTCTCACGCTCTTGTTTTAACAGACGAGATCTGGCCATCGCCTCCAACTCCAGATCCTCGTCGTCCTCGCTCGACAGCGAATCGGACGCCTGCGTGCGCTCAGACTCCACTCTTTGCAAGCCGTTGACCATTCCTCCCTCCTCAGTACCAGAGCCGGAATTCTCCGTGGACACGTGGGCGCCGCTAGTGTCAGCCGATTCCGTGTGCTCGCTTTTGACGGCTGCTTCTTCATCCTCCTCCTCCGTCTCCTCGCTCTCAGTCCTGGATACTGCCAAAGTGTCGCTTAGATTTGACAACTCGGGACCACTGTCTAATTGTAGCCACAGGGATTCTCGGTCGATGACATTTCGGAGATTCAAGGTGTTGCTTTCAGTCGTCATGTCATCCACTGCTTTGGCAGACCAGCGGCTTCTGTTGTTTAGAATCTTGAGGTTGCCTTTAAAACGGAGAAAAACACGTGCTATTCATGAAACTGAAGCCCACCCCAAACATGTGAATAATTGCCCTTATTACTCTTAAACTGTAAATATTGAACTGTGTACCACAAACTATCATTTCAAATTAATCGTGCAACATTACATTGTAAAATTATTACGAGATAGTTTGATTTTGACAAAATGCACATGGGATATGTGAGTAGCAAATCACGTATAGATGGTGGAATACTGAACCTGGCAGTTAGACAAGGCTTTGTTGACATCTTGTGGCATCTTTGTTTCATTGAACATCTGAGTTTATGTTCCGCATAAAAAAGTGGAATAAGTCAATGTGTGGGCAGCGAACTGCAAATATACTGGGGTTTACTGTCATGGTATGAAACAAAAACGACCTTCTGCTTAGGAAACATAATCTGAGACAAACTAACCAGCTGTGACATTTTGTTTGATGGCCTGAATGGAGCAGCGCTGAGTGGACGGGTGAAGCAGCAAGAGCAGGATGGGCTCTAGGATTCGGATCACATCATTGAGGGACAGAGCTCGCGCCAGCCAGCACTGTGCGGCTGCACTTATTGAACCGTCCGTGCAGCTTAGACTCTCCAACACAACACATAGTGACCTGAAAGTGAGAGCGCCACATTTGTAGTTTAAGACTATTTGGAAAGATTACATAGTGTCCGCGGCGAGTTCCATTGCTACGGTGACAATGTAACCTGAATTTGTATTTTAAGTTGCCATAGTTTCTAAATTACGCTAATGTAGTGGTAAAGTCATTATTACAGTAAATATATGTGTGAAAAACACTTCATGTGTTTTATAAAAGAGAGAAAAAAATACAGCAAGTATGGTAGGAACTAGGGATTAGGGTTGCAGCTATCAATCATTTTAATAAATTATTCATCAGTAAATTAATCAATTAATCAGATTTTTAAAAAGCTGATTTAATTTCTCTCTTTTTTCAAAAACATTATTTCAAACTGACCGTGCAGAAAATACAAAAAGGCAAATTATGATTTTGTGATTGTGTAGAAATCCTGTCTACACTAACCTGTCAAAAGAGCGGCAGTTCCTGTTCAAGTGGATATCACGGGTCAGGTGCCAGAGGATCGAGAAGCGGTGTAGCGCTTCAAGCCGAACAGCCTGGTCCACACAATCACAAGAGCTGGTGTTTATTTCTTGTATTTGCCTATGTCATCATAAAGCAGTTCGACAGGTATTTTCACCTTGTCCTTGTGCAACAGCGCCTGGCAGATAATGTCTTCACAGATGGTTGCTGATGGAGCCAAACAGTGAAGGCGGTAAAAGAGCTCCACGCAGGCCGTGTGCTGCTCTCGACGCTCTGTGTCCAGCTGGCTCCAAAGCACCATTGCGACCCTCTGAAACCAAACACAAAATGAAAATATCTTTCAGTAGCATATTTATTGAGATTTTGAGGCTCGCACAAACATTTCGCTAAACCTGGTAAAAGTCAGTGTCTTCCTGTATGGTGCTAAGCAAAGCGGGAAAAATGGGGGGCATGGTGATCATCTGCAGCTGCCCACTCAGCGGGTTGGAGTCAGACTGGTAGCGCCTCCTCCTGTCCTGGATGACCAGCGCTAAGGACTGGGAGTAGTTGATGAGCTCCAAGAGAGAGGCCGCTGCAGTGTACTGGATTTTGTAGTCCCTTGACATGCAGCACAGTGTCATCAAGGATCTCAGCCACATGGGCAAGCTTTCTGCGTCACCTCCTGTGAAGAAAACACATTTGAACATCGTCGAACGGTGCCAGTGACACGCCGTTCCTCTATTTTCTGCCTGACCTGCTTGGCCAAACATGTCTGTGTGGAGAGTCAGGGCCTCCTCTTCAGTTAGGTAAACAGGGAAGGTGGTGCACTCCAGAAGCAGGTTACAGGTGGCAGCGAAGGCCTGTCGACATGCCTCGGTGATCTCAGCTCTGCCTCGGGGCCGGTACCCAGCAGCCCAATCTTGACAACAACTGCGCTCTTTTTTCTTTTCTGCTTGTAGGTCCTCAGATACATGCTCCTGTTTTAACTTGTTTGGGGTGAACAGCCCTGTCAGTTTGTCTTGAATTTCCAATCCTCCTATGCTTCGTAATAAAGTGTTCTTAACCAGAGGGACAGTCGTGACGTCAGTCTTGGACTTTTCCTCCTGCGCATCAACCTCCTCCACCTGTACCAGCAGGTGTCTAAAACACAGCAGAGAAAGGATTTGTTCAGTGAGATACACATAACTGGTCTTACTTTAAGAATCAATGATGTTATCAATGACGCTAGTGTCTCAAAATATCCTATTTAAGGCTGAATTATATCTATTGTCAGATGCTGACATCTCATTAAAGGCCTTTTCACACTGCACTTACTGCAGCACGTCATCAATGATCACATTGATTTTGTATGTTCAGAGGGGGGGGAGACCACAGAACGCCGTATCATATTGCAGTGCAAAGCAGGAAGTGGGAGTTTGCCGTGACGACGACGCACCTATAATTAACTAATTAAATTTTATTTCCCTATGAGAGATCGCCGGCGCTGTGACCTCAGAAAGCACACACAATAGGAAAGGGGCTGGCAGAACGATTTCTGATGTGCGCTGCACCCGTTTCCTTTTTTCTGTTGCGTGTTTGCTCCCCCTCCTTTAAGTGAACAAAGCCAGGGCTTTCTTTTTCCAACAAGGACAGACATCTTGCGTGTGGTCTACTTCTAGTCTAAATCACTGGAAAAAGCCTCCCACTTTAGTTTCTAATTAGTACGATGCTTGAGCACCCCATGACTAATTTTACATGCTGTATTTAAAACAGAAGGTGCAATCATATTATTGCACCTATTCATTGTAGAATTACTGTATATTTGTTAATAACAGCTTTGTTGGCAGAACGGTGACAGAGTGGTTTCCACATCTGCTTCACAGTCCTGCCTTTATGTGTGAGATTTGTTTGTTTCTCCTGGTACTCTTGCTCCCACATTCCAAAAACATACGCATTATGAAATTTAGAGTCTTCAATTGAACAAGTGAATCATTGTTTGTCTACATGTGTCTTGAGATGGCTGGGGACCAATCCCGATTAAGGGATTATACTTTAATCAGTGTTTGATCTGTTGTCAAATCATGGGTAGTTTACCTTGTGGCTATGAAAGCGAGGATTTCCTGCAGACATTGAGTTGTCGTGTCGACACTGCCACCCATTCTCCACACTCCATGAACATTTTTACACATCCCATTTCCCCTGCAGCCCATGGACAGTGGGAGATGCTGCTCTGATGGCGAAGCGCTGACACCCAGCCCGCTGTCCTCTGAGCGGAGTGTCGTGTAGACTCCGTCTGCATGCTCGTCCTCGTTCACATCTCTGTTCAACTCGTCATCTTCACCTTCGGTAACACCGTCTTCTCCCTCTTCTCCCTTCTCTAGATCCTGGAGAGAAGTAGAATTTACACGTTGAGGTAGCCAAATAAATCCTTGCAAAAAAAAAAACAAAAAAAACACTGTACAAATGTTAAAAGAAACACCTAGGAAGAAATACTGTAGAACAGGGGTCACCAGTGTTGCCCCCAAGTACCTCAAGTAGACCTCAGGGATCCCGTGAGTAGCCTGTGGGCCTGTTCTAAAAGTAGCTCAACAGTGATGCGGCATTGTCATACTGTAGCAATGTTGTAAAAGTGATCATTTGAAAATGTAAAGACTGGCAAAGAGTTCTAGAAATAAAGTGTTACAGTATATTGTTATTTATCTGTGTATATCATTAATAATTAATACCAAATTGTAAGAATATTATTAAAAGTAATTTGAGACAAATTGGGGGTTTTTTTTTAATAAGTGTGTATCAAACTGGTAGCCCTTTGCTTTAAACCGTGCCTAAAAAGTAGCTCTCACATCATTCCTGCTACTATGTCATGTTTGTGTATTGTTAAATAGGTCCAGATATCACACTGAGTCCATTGTGACTAAATCATCATTATTCCAGTAGATATGCCGATTGTGCCACTTATGTCGGATGGTGTGCCGTAAGACTTTTCTAATGTCAAGCAAGTAATTTGGCCCAATAACAGTTGGGAAACATCAACCTTAAGTATTCTTTCATCCTCTTCTTGCGCTTGGACCTCCATCCCTCTTGTGTGGGCTCCTTTCTCAAAGTCCATGAACGCCACAGGCATTTGGATCTTACTCAGGATCTTGAAGCATGCCCGCAGGCCCTGTGTGACATGTTCCAAGCGAACAGAGTCCATGTGGCCATGCAGGGTCTGCAGCATCATGCCCAGCATCTCAGGAAGGAGGTGGGACTGGATATTAACATGGAGCTCCTGCAAAGGAATTGGATTACGAAAATGCTGTACTCCTTGTCAACAGGTCATGTTGCCATTAACGACTAGTAATTCTATACCAGAGGAAGAACATCAAGCAGAAAAATGATGAGAGTCGACATTTCTGTGACAGAGGGAGCAGGACAACTGCTGTCATGTTGCGGCTTTGGTGCATCGTCCTTGTCACTATAAGTATTAAAAAAAATACTCATAAGAAAACACATCATGTGCAATAAACCAGGGCTGATTCAATAACTGTGTGAAAATGAAACTTTGTGTCTCACCTGAGAGATGTGCAAAAGCACTGAGTCATGTACTCCCACAGGTATTCACTGTTCATGGAGCTCACAAGCATATTCATCGTCTTTATGATCTCCGAAGCATTCTTGTTCTCTTTTATCATGCTGTAAAAATTCAACATTGTCAAACAATGTGGAAAAAAACTCAATTGAGTAGTACCTCATATTTAAAGCTCTTGACGTGGGCCTTCCAGATGTAACAACATTTTGTCCACGTATGTTGACACAATGATCGAAAAACAAACTCTTTTTTTTTGTTTTTTTGCCATAGTTATTTTAGCTGAGGAAAAAAATGTGCACCAACATGAGCATGTCATAATGCATATTTAAGCTTTCAAATTTGGCTTTGTCAACAAGCTGCTTTGGTAAGTCATAGGTGACTGCGCTGAGGCGAAGTGGAAACAGTTGTTGGGTCTCTTCTGCCCTCACCTGGCTAATTGGTTGCCCGAGAGCCTTGAGCTGGTGATGGTATCCTCACCCAGCATCTTTCGGCAATAGCTGTAAAAGGCTCGGACCACCTCTAACAGCACACTGCTCAGGACCGCTGGACCTGAAAACAGATGCCACATAAGTACTCTGAAAAACAAGTAAAAGACACTTCAGTATTTTTATGTCTTTATGTGCCGGACTTGCCTAACTCCGGTTTATCCAGCAGGCTAATCATGATGCGAAAAGGCCTGAGGTAGCCAATCACATTCTCCGGCTTGCTCTCAACATCCTTCTGTTTGAGGATGTTAATCAGACCCTGAAGCCAAGGAAGCAGAGTAACAAGTGAGAAACAAACATGAGTAAAACACTATGCAAATAGAGCACAGCACATGTGACAGATATGTGAAGTATTCAGTTGCGTATTGTTGATTTCTCAAGTGTTCAAGTCTTTTTTTTTTCCGAGGGGCACAATGCAGTCATAACTAATGAGTCATTTCCGATTGTTTTTTTTTAAATAGTGAACTCATGAGAAATAGATGAAAATTAAAAAATGGGAATGTGCAAATTATTTATATTGCACTTAATTGAACTGTGTTTTCCTTTCTCTTCTTTCTACCCACAATCTTGCTGCTGAAGGCTGTAAATTTCCCCAGTGTGGGACAAATAAAGGATATCTTATCTTATCAACTTTGCCCAAAAATATTGGAAAAACAAAACTCACTCAAAAAGTTACTTGAGTAAATCTAATGGGATAAATGCAGCTAAAAATTAAAAAATGGGAATGTGCAAATTATTTATATTGCACTTAATTGAACTGTGTTTTCCTTTCTCTTCTTTCTACCCACAATCTTGCTGCTGAAGGCTGTAAATTTCCCCAGTGTGGGACAAATAAAGGATATCTTATCTTATCAACTTTGCCCAAAAATATTGGAAAAACAAAACTCACTCAAAAAGTTACTTGAGTAAATCTAATGGGATAAATGCAGCTACTACCCACCTCTCAAATGAATATGCAAGCAATACTTATAAAGCACCACAAGGTGACAGTATTGCTCTGCACACACCTTCCTGTTCCACATTTCAATCACATGTCAAGAAAGGGGGAGTAATTTTACTGTAATTTGTTTTTATTTAGTTTTATCACATGGTGCTAAACTTCTTTGAGACAGTAAGGGATGTAATAAATACAAAAAAATATTGTACAGTAATGAAATTACTAGAGTAATAGAGAGTTGGTGATAGTTTGAGCCTGGAACAAATTAAAAATGGTGGCCTTATTTTCTTTTGGAAAAACTGTTTTGGACAAACAATGTGGAAGTCAACCAGCGACATGATACAGATTGCGTTAGTACTAGCATTGATTTGTATGTTTTGGTGCATCTCACTAAAATAGAATATAATAGAAATCTTAATTTATTTCAGTACTGTGGCTCAATGTTTATTCATTTTTTAAAAATTGTTTTAAATATTAAATCAAAGAGGTTAAAAATACAAATAAAACCACTATTCTAATAAATTTCATTATTACATCAAACAACTAATCATAATTATTATTTTTTTGGAAAACGTGGAAGGAACTGGCCCTGTGAAAATATTTATAACCATATTATATTTAGATGCAGTCATTAAATGCAATACTGAATTATCAAGACAAGTAAACGATAGCTTTTCCATGAGAATCTAATTTATTTTGATGCACTTATAGATTTGGAACAACACGCGTGTGAAGTACCTGCACAATCAGATCTTTAGAGTATGTGTTGAAGTAAAACAACATATGTTCCTCTGCCGAAGAAGACAAGGTTGGATGTGGAGCAACCATTTCTCCTTTGATGTCTGTGCCTGAAAAAAAAAAAAACCAAACAAACACATAAAAACAAACATTGCAGCAAAGTGAGAAAACCAGAAATTGACCAAACACTACCAGAGAGTTTGTGAGTCATCACGTAACACTTTGCAATGATCAGTTACCTAGGAGCCATGCATAGAGACGCCGATTGAGGGACATATCTCTGCGGAGTAATGTAAGGGAAGCAGCAGAGACCACTGTGGTCATGTCTTCAATGCTCGTTACGATGTTGGCCTCTGCTGGGACCTTAACCAACAATAGAAAAAGGCACAAGAGAAACTAAGCACTTGCCAAGTCCAATTATGTGGCGTTTTCATTGCACAATACCGGCTTGGTTTCCTCAGTTTTTCTCAACTCAGTACAACAACAGATTTGACAGCAGTTTGAGGGCAACAACAAAATAGATTGCGAAGACATCCAGTCTGAAGGCACACAGTCATATATTTATTAAACAATAAAATTGCACAGCTATGGCGAATCTGCTGGAACAATTGGCAGCCAGCAGGGCTCACCCATATAGTATCTGCTCAGCACTGTTGGCTTTTGGCAGAGGAAACGCATACATGATGTAGAGAGCCATGCCGAGCGGAGTCGGTACTGTGCATGGAAAAAAACGGTCTCCAACATAACAGCTCTACCAAAAATTGGATTTTCAAGAAACGCTAACTATGTTTATTGTTGTAGTTTGCAATAACGTACACTGCTTTCTGCTGAGCTAATTATAGCTAATACTGTGTGTAAAGATCCATGCATCCCAACATTACAGGGGAGACATTATAGAAAATTGACTTGTTATTGACATGTATACAAATAGTTGGGTCTCCAGAGTGCCTGGCCACCCTTGTATCATAAAATTAAACCAACCAGGTCAATCTTCTATGGTCTGCCTATTCCTGAAAATGCAATTTACATAATAACCACACCTCGCAATAAATGTATCCACCCATGTCTTGGTTGGCTCGGTTAGTTGAAGATCCAGAGCCACTTTCAAGCAACAACCAGACCACATTGCTTGAAACACCATCCAAAAAATGCGTAGTATGCCTCCTTTAAAACATAGTGCTCAAAAACTGCATGAATGAAGTTGTGGTTTAGAGTACCAGTATGCTTACCAGGGTGATGGCCAAAGGGAAAAAGAAGAGCAGAATTTCCAGCATGTTCCTTTGAACCAGCACGTTGGAGTCTTGCAAGGAAAGACACACAGACTTCATCTGCACAAAGACAGATGCATTAGGAGTTTAAAAAAACAAAACAAAACAAAAAAAAAACCTTATTGGCGATTTCACAGTGGATGAATTAATTCATTTCCAAGAAGAGGAACGCTCACCACCAGGCAACGGTCATAGCCAAGCATGTGTTTCTGCTGTTGCAGGGGCAAGTTTCGGTCAAAGTGTGTGACGATAAAGATAGTAGCAGGCAGTCGCACTAATGGGCTGACCAGTATACAACCCCACAGTGCTCCATAGAACACCTGCTGACCCACCAGCAGAGACAACTTAAGCAGCAGGGCATCAGTCCTGGACATAGAAACAAAACAGACCCCAGAAAAAAAAATGTTCAGGAGAAGTTTTTAACTTGTCCCCATAAGACTAGGCTGGCCGATTAATTAATAGATTTGATTGATTTGTCCTTCTGAGAATAAGCAGATAATGTTTTTTGATCAATATTTTTGCAGCTTCTATACTTCAAAATGAGTCCCCACTGATGTGCACTCCTTCCACTAAAATCATGGCTTTAAAGCCAGAGGAAATGGTTTACATTCGAACAATTGGCGTTCCCAACTCACTCATAGTCACAATAGAGCCTTTTTTTCTTTCCATAGAGAGAAAAAAAACCCAAACAACATATATAAAAATAAAAGTGAAATAAATAAACAATTGCAAAAAGAGATGCCCATTGTCATTTGCATTTCCCCGTGGTGGCGGGGAATCCACGAACATCAGAAATTAGATTTTTGTTGGGGGGGTTAAAATTAAAAATTAAATAAAATGGAAATTTGAAGGCCTTGCCCTAAATAGGAGCCTTGTCTTGCATACCTGTCATTGACCTCGAGTCCCTCCTCCAGGCCAGGCAGTAGTCCTGTTATGAATGCCTGAAGACTGGGCAGTAACGCCCTCTGCAATGGCAGATAGTAACGCTCGTAGAGCGTGAGCAGAACGGGCTTCACAGCCATAGCTGCATGTCCCAACAGCGGGAACAAACCCGAGCTAAAAACGTAGACACAAATGCGTCATTGCAAAATGCACAGAGCACCTAAGGTCAGCTCTCATTTCAGTCATTTTCTCTTTACCTGTAAATGAACAAATCCTTGGCCAGCCATTTTGTCCCAATGATTTTGAAAATGACTTCATAGGTCTCCAGAGCCTTGAGGTGCACCCCGCTGGGTAAGGCCGGGTGTAGGCACTGTGCCAGACGCTTGCCAATGATGAGCCTCTTGGGAAGGAGGGAGTAGCGGAGGTTACTCTGCAGGGCCTGGTGGGCAATGACAATAAATAAGTCCATCGTGCTGTCTGCTCTACATACTGCTGTCGACTATAATCGCCATCACTTTCAATGAGATGGCCTAATACCAGCCTCGACGGTTACCTTGTTGAGCTTGCCCAAGGAGGAGATGAGATCCGCCCATTCGCTCGACGATTCAAAGTTTCGCAGCGCCTTCTCGATGACCGCCGCGTAGCTACGATAGCGGTAGTCGTTCTGCAACTCGACTTCTTCAGGATCCATGTCACAAGTCAGTCAGGCGGCAGCATGTTCTCACAATATGTCTGCGAAAACAGTAGAGGCAAACTTAAGTTGTTTCTTTTTTTTTTTTAATTAGGCAATAGGCGTGGATGGAAACGTCTCATGTTGTCTCTCTGGGAGGCCTTCATACCTCTGGGGCTTGTTTATGGTAAATAGAATTACGCAGTGTGCGTGCTTGGAAGATTTTAGAGGAAATGGTTTGGGGGTGGGGGTATCTGGACTCTTTGTCTTAGCAAAGAGGAGCGACACAAGACATTTGTTGTCAAAATGTCAATGCTATTTTGTTTCTGTTTTCAAGCTCTTTTCGGCAATGTTGGCCTTGCCAATAGTGTGCGCGCGCGCACATATATATATATATATATATATATATATATAAATTTTGTCCTGTCCCTAAATTAGGTTCACATGAAATAAAAAATTGTCCCAAAGCGTGAACGTGAGTATGAATGCTTTGTCTATAGTGCACTGTAACTTAATGCCGACTAGTCCAAGGTGTTCCCTGCTTCTCAACAAAAGTCAGTGGGTTAGGCCTCAGTTTACCAATCACCCGAATGAGGACATGTGATGATAATTTGAAAAAAATCCATCAAGGGCCCAATTTTAAACCTGACGTCTACGTTTGGCCAACTTGCTGCAGTGTGGCATCAATCTAAAACTGACTGCGTGTTTCATCACACAACTCACGACCACAATTACACCACACAACCGACAGTGTTACCTAACGAACACTATATTTCCACCACACTTGTCCACAGGCTACACCAGGGTAGACAACTCCGGTCCAAGAGAGCAAAAGTCCCTCTTGTTTTAGAAGTTCCCTCTTCCAACACACCTGATTCAAATGATCAGAATCGTTGTTTGGCTTTTACGGAGCTTGCTGATGAGCTGATCATTTGGATCAGAGGTGTTTCAGCAGGGAGAGATGGAAAACATACAGGATCATAGCTCTCTCGGACCGGAGTCGCCTACCTGTGGGCTACATTATGATGAGGCAGCTTTTGGCTTCATAACAGCATCCCTACTAGTTTACCGGTAGTCTATTATGTAACTGCAATGTGGATTAAAAAAAAGGGGGGGGAGGGGGGTGATACACCACTCCCCTCGGAGAATAGGAACATTGCAGTGGATGTAACGTTTAGCTAGCATGAAAAAAAAAAACATTTAATAAACAAGAATTTCACTTGTGTGTGGATGTTCGTATCGTATAAAACGGTAAAGTGGTATGATAAGCTAAGCTAAAATAGCCGTGTATCAGGTGCATCAATGAAATGACTCACCGAATAAAAATCGAGTTGCGGCGCAAGCTAGGTCGTTTCGAAGAAGCCAAGTAGGAAGACGTGAGTTTTTACATGATTTCGCCTCAAAGTATTATTTTGTTAGAGAAGTAGATATTACTTGCTTTCTGTCAGTAGATGAGCACATCAAAACTAGCGTTCCCGAAGTGGTCCTTTCAGTGCAGTCATGACTGGGCGGTATGCTTCAACTCAGCTGATACACAATTGACGACCGGACTGTTCCATATCCGAATCCATAAGATTTGAAGTGAGGAGCTGACCAGTAATAGACTTGATGTTACACTAAAAACACTCCATAACACATGAAAATTTTAGAATTATTTAAGTTTATTACTAGGAAATGAAGCAGTTTATAAGGGCGCAGCCTTAAATTGGGGTAGAAAACGTCATCATGAACCACTCTCTCGGTTATGGTACATTCCAGGATGTGCGGTGTTTACAAACCTCTCACCTAGCTGTTAGATATTTGTAAGCCGTTCATTGAACCCAATCGTGAGTGTATTTTTTCCTTTAACGTTTTCGTCATGTTTTCACAATACATTAAACCATTTAAATTAATACTGTTTTAATTTTTAACATAAAATCTAAGAAACAACGTAAAACGTAAACTGTGTCCGAATGTACACCCGTCTCGCCTAACCCCTTCATTGTCCCGTACTAGTGAATATACAGTAATTGCTCCATAGTACTGTAGTCCCCAAGCCTTTACTCTTGAGCGATTTGGACAGCCAGAGCTCTACTAGTCGCGTATCACGTGACCACCGTGCCCATCATGCCGCATATTTTCAGTTATTTATGTGGTTTCGGTTATCGCTTTTATCACCGCTTTTGATATTGTACATGTTGTTGTCCTGTTCGCAATGCATTGTGGTCTACATTAACCTGTTGAGTGTCTTGTCCAAGTGCATTGTGGGGAATATTGAGTGCCCTGCACGTACTCCTCCCTGGACGTTCAAACACCCCTACAAAATGGCGTGACCCCATAATAGTGATGAAAGGGAACAGAGTGCACATTGGGACACAACCCTAGTGTGCCACACTTAAAATAAAAATGTCTACGGAGATAAAATAATAAAATGATTAAAAAGAAGTCTCCCTACCTCATAATTTTACCTTTATCATATTACGAGAAAGTGTGTAATATTACGTGGATAAATGCCATACCATAACTGTATAAAGTTATTTCTTTTTCTTCTCTACTTATTTTATTGAATATATAGATATATTCCAAGACGAGGAAACAAGTGCAAGGTAATTTTGGTACAGACGTGTTCAGGAAAAATAACAATTTAACAAATGTTTATTGTCATAAATGCAGAGTGTTTGTGCGTTCACTGTTGTTTTGAATTTTCATAACATTTCCTTTGAAGTTTTATTTGTTTTTAGTCTGCATCTAGTATACATTTTGTAAAAACATTTAATCAACAGACCAATGGACAAACGGTCCATTCCCCTTCAGATCCAAGTGTTCGACATGGAAGAAAGAGGCTAAAGTCTGACATCCTTTCAGCATCTGGTATGGAAAAACGTGTTGATGTGAGTGGATGAGAGATTGTTCGAATATCAGTCAAATAACGGGGGTTTCAAGAGTCATTTACACAGAGTGGTTTGTTGTTGAAACAATGTTCACCCAATCCGGGTTGAGCTGGCACCTTCATTGGTCCAGACAAAATAAAAACAAAGCACCCCAAGAACAGTGATCTTAGGCCATGCCACATGAAACAGCACAATTGGCCTGTAATATATATATTTTTTTCATTGACTTGAGTAATTGTTTGAATGAGTATTTTTACCAAAGTCGTTTTTTTCACAAATAATTGCACTTCTACAATACGTACATAATGTCAGTATTGTACGTCTCCCCTCTCTGTTGGTGTCCCGTTATAAATTGGGGAAGAAAAAAAAAAGAACATCTTTAACACAACCTACATCAAAGGACAATCACTCAGGATCAAATTTTATAGACATCTGTTAATGTTGACTGACTTTGATCAGAAGGGAGCAATTGGGATCAAAATTGGATTGATTATTGATATGTGTGCATAAAGGACCATTTTTCTCACCAGCCTGCAGCAACTCTACTAGTAGCTGGGTTCCGGTTATTATAGATGTATTCTCCTTGTCAGACCCCAAAAGGTATGATGATTTTTTTATTTTTTTATTTTTGGTTTCTGATTGATTATTGCTTTCATTACTGCAGTTTATACAGAATACATGTTATTGTTGTTTGTGTAGGGGGACACTACTGAGTAGTCCATTTTTCACAGCTGATGGTGAATAAAAACCATTGATGACCTTGTCATCCAAGAATCATCCATTTTGCTCTAAGACAAAATGTTAATCAGCAATCAATTTCAGTTCTTAAAAATCACTTGATTCATTTATAGATGAGTATCTATGTCTGTAATAAGTTTACATCTTACTTTTACTGCGATGACTTGCAACTAAAAGAATTGCTTCTGTTTATTTCCATGACATAATGGGCAGTGTGTACCAATCTGTTACACAAATGTGCTGTTCAGTAAATTTCAACATTTGGCGATTATGGTACAGTATTCTATTTTTCTGATGAATTTAGCAAATTTTTTTCTGTAACATATTTGATACTATTATTTAAAATGTTTTCTATGTTTTAATGAGAAACCATATGATAAATGTCCTGCAATTTTAGGTTGGCATATGTGATGTATTGCTTATTGGGTTAAACTACAGTTGTGCCTTGAAATTAATAACAAAAATAAATGTTACACCACAAGCAGATGACTTGTCTGATGTGATATGCTGTAATAATGCCATCCATTCATCTATTTTCTACAGGATTTCTCCTAATTAGGGTCACGGGTGAGCTGTAGTCTATTACAGCTGACTTTGAGCGAGAAGGGGGGACATTTAGACAGTCATTGTTTCATGCTCACATTCACACTTTGACAATTTCGAGGAGTACAGTGTAATTCTCAACCAATGTCCTGGGGCACATGAGTGTGCCGTGGCTCATGAGAGCTCTTAATGTCTGCAGAATTATCAAGTTTCACACAACTGTCTCAAAAATTATTCATTTATAACAAATAAACAAAGATGGAAAAAAACACTCAAGGCAAGAGAGAACATGTAAAAATCATACAGGCAGGCCAAGATTCGAACCCCCAACGTCAAAACTGTGAGGCAGACTTGATTATCACTCAGTCACTGTTTGTAAAGTCATTTAATGTTTCCAAACAATCATATCGCTCTTGGTAAGTTTAAGGAGACTATGTACTTTAACTAAGATGAACCAAAACAGGAACCTTTTAATTTCAGATTTTGTCTGCAGCGCCCATCAAGCATCAGTGTGGTTTTTCTGCAATTTTACTCCCATGTCTAATTTATACATTCGTAATTTATATCCCAAATGATTAGTATACAGTACACTGTACAGTACTCTATATAAATTAGAACACAGCCTTTTCCGCTTTTTTTGTCCAATCATTGACGAGCGCTAGACCGGAAGTTTTGAACAAGCCTAAACGCGGGAAGTCGCTCAGCTTCTTCAGCCAGACGACAGCGAAGGTAAAAATACTCTGCCGAGTAACCAAATTAAAACGTTGTTTTTATTCATTTTAATGCTCGTATGCAAATCGTTATTACAATGTAAATCCATTTCATGTCTTAGTCCATTGTAAAGTATCGAATGTTAAGCTACATTTCTCGCCCAAGTGGCCGTCGAATTTGAATAGCCGTTTGTCGTCTTTTTAAAACCGTAATGAATGATAGAAACGACACTAAAATGGCTTCCCTCGAAGGTCGGCGTTGGATTGAAACAAGATGAAGGTTGTGACTTGTGAGATCGCCTGGCACAACAAGGAGCCAGTCTACAGTCTGGACTTCCAACACAGCTCCGATGGACGCACTCATCGTTTGGCCACAGCTGGTGTGGACACCACAGTCAGGGTGAGTATCGATATCTCGTGATTTTTTTTCCCCCCCAGAAAAATCCGATTTGGACTGAACCCACTCCCCTTTTTTCTTCTTTTTAGGAAAGGCTAATTATATTGAACGTATAACTTTTTTGCTCCTGCCATTTCCTTTATTTCCCTTAACACGAACTAATTTTTCCGTCATCAGCTTCCACAGATACAGCAGAAGTTAATGTGGTTTTCTTGAAGAATAAGAAGTGATTTCTCACGCAAAACGTCACTTTTCTTTAAAAAAAAAAAAAGTATGTTCACACATTACTCATTAAGATAACATTTTAATTCTTCAGCAATTTAACAGCAATAAGATGTCAAACTACACGAATGGAAGTGTAAAGCTCTTTTCACCTTGCTTTTTTTGCTTTCTGCATTCGCTGAAGTAGCAGGGCACAAGTTTGTCCATATATGGCTCTTCTTGCTAATTTACTACACAAGGAAAAGCCTGGGACTTCTTTCCTCTAGTTTGGATGTTAAGTAGTTGAAACGGAAAATGCTAAAATGATACAGTCATACAGCTTTTGGCCAACCTGGTGTATTTGGTGTGGTGGACTATGGAGATCTGTTTATTGCTGTGTCTAGTTCACCCACGTCATGTTAAGTCTTTTTTCTTGTGTACCAATTAAACTCGGGACTCTGCCGTCCATATAGAACATTTTTCAGTTCAGCTGTGTTTGTATTCATGTCGGCCACATTCTGTGCCAACATGCAACACAGTCGAGTTTTACAGGTGAGACAAGGTGACCTTTACAAAATATTTGTGGCAGGAAGGAAATACCTTGGGGTAAAAGTTTTCACTGAGTTAATAAAGCTCTACTTTTCGACACTGTCTTTGAGAATGTCCAGTAAGTATGACTCTGTGATTTCCTTCTTCTGGACATACAAAGAAACAAGTTGAAAAGGATTTGGCTAATATTTCTTAATGGGAATTAATGTTTCAGGTCACTTTAAAAAAAAAAAAGTTAGTACAGGGCCATAAAAGTCCTTAAATACCGCAAACAAATTGCCAAGTTGGCAACGCCGACTGTGCATTTGAGAAAGGCTTCGCTTTGCTCTCACCGATGGTGTTAGTGGAAGCAAAAACAAGTTTTGAACTACATGAACTGCAAAAAAGAATAGTCCCAGCAAATATACTTAAATTAATTGTTCAAATGTAATCAATTAATCACACTTAAGCTTTATAGAAAACATCTGCTGCAAATTTATGTGGGCATTCATTCCTTTTTATGTCATGTTCATGCAGTTGTGGAGAGTCGACATGGGCCCAGATGGAAAGGCGGAGGTAGAGTTTCTGTCTAACCTGGCCAGACACACAAAGGCTGTCAATGTGGTCCGCTTTAGCCCCAGTGGCGAGCATCTTGCCTCAGGAGGAGATGGTATGTCTAACACATGACTATACAGTATCTACTGTATGTCCACAGATGTAATAAATATCCAATGCCAGAAGTGCATCAGAAATTCTACTTTTGCATTATTGACAATGCCCCATTTACTTCTTTTTTGAAGTGATTATTTTCTGGCTCCGGTGTATGTAAATATGTCTATATAATAAGCACCTCTCTGTGGAATGCCATGTGCTCCCTCCGTCACTATTACTGACATCCATGTAATAATCACCAAGGATGCACAGTGACATCTGGTAGATTCTGGTGTGGGCTGTTCCATCTGCGCTACAGTGACTCAAATGGCACGCGTTATAATACATTGTTTGACCCCCTTTTTGATTGTACCCACATTTTATGATTAAGAAATGGCAAAGACTTCTTGAAGAGATGCTAATCTGCTTCTTGACCATTGTCAAGCTGCCCTTGAGCCAGTTTGAGTAACAATTACAAAATTTGCCATAAACAGTGGGCCTGCTTTTCATGAATGGATCAACCGTCAAGAATGAATCATTGTAATTGTTCGACATGAAATCTTCAACACTCTTTACAAATAAAACAACCTATTAATGCTCTCTAAGCATTAAGAACAACAGGAAAATGGTAAATAATAATCTACATTGAGGTAGCTGGTCCCGACCTTCCAGAAGACAATATTGGATCTGATTAGATTTCATCCGTGTCAAACAATTCTGTCTTGTTTTTATTTGTTTATGAAAAGTGTCAAGACCTGGTTTCTATCAATGTACATTTTTATTCGTTTTCGTACTCGTCAGGAAAAATAAGCTTGTCGACAAAAATTAAATCAGCATTGCTCACAACAGAAGTGCTATTGTGTTCGCATATGACCTCAATCCATTTGTTGTTTGTTTCAGATGCAGCCATTCTGCTGTGGAAGCTTAATGACAACAAGGAGCTGGAACAGGCACCAATGTTCCAGGAGGAAGAAGAAGCTAAGCTAAATAAAGAGAGCTGGTCTGTCATCAAGACTTTGAGGTACAAAACCACTATAATGGCATTCATTTCCAGCAAAGCAGAAAGTACTGCTTTGTATGCATTTTAACTTCCAAAATAATTTGTAAAGAACATGGCGTTACTGTATGTCAGTTTGGTCAAAACGCAGTCCACTTAGCTCTGTGCACTGTGTTTTTAGGGGCCACATTGAGGATGTGTATGACATCTGCTGGACCCGCGATGGGAACTGCATGGTGTCTGGTTCTGTAGACAACACGGCCATCATGTGGGACATCAACAAAGGTTTGCTGAAAAACATCCAAACAAGTGAACATGTGTCCCAAAATTAATTGCCTTCATGTTGTCTGCCAATTTTTATCTTTCAGGACAGAAAATGTGCATCCTGAATGACCATAAAAGCTACGTGCAGGGTGTGACCTGGGATCCATTGGGGCAGTATGTTGCCACTCTCAGTTGTGACAGGTACCTATTATTACCTGCAAAGGCTTTAAAGGATTGGTCCATTTAATTGACAGTTGTGTATATGTTTTGATATTCATCCTTTTCAGAGTAATGCGTATATACAGCACGAACACAAAGAAGAAAGCCTTCTGTGTAAGCAAAATGAGCTCGGGCTCACCTGCAGATGGAGAGGTTAGTACACACAGAGCACATTTTAATCACACCTGAACTTTGTCACAATTATCCATAAAGGTATTATTTGGTTACATACCTATTTAAATTAGTTTTGGTAAATTAACATAAGCTTTTGTTGTTCATATATTTGCAGGTCAAGCAGCACCGCCTCTTCCATGACGACAGTATGAGGTCTTTCTTCCGACGTCTTTCCTTCACGCCAGACGGCTCGTTCTTACTCGCTCCAGGTACTAGTGCAGCGTGTTCTTGGGAAATTGTCAAAGTGTTCATTTTAGGAGATTTGAGATGTCAACTGAATCTTACTGTCCTCACTTATTTTCAGCTGGATGCGTGGAGGTTGGGGAGACCATCACAAATACCACCTACATCTTTTCCAGGAAGAGCCTTAAAAGGTGAAATGCACTATATTATATACCTTGATGATGCTGTTTGCTCCCCAATATTGTTCTAGCAGAACTCTGAGACCATGACGGAGCAGGTGCATCTATACCGAGACTAGATTACACACAGGTCGACTCTATTTATCATCATCGGTTACAAAGTAGGGCAACATTGGATTATTCAGAAATCATTATAGAACTTCTGGGGTCAGTCTGCACTGTGAGGAAAATGGGTCAATAATTTTGCACACCCTACATTTCTGTTGTTTGCCTGTTGAAAAAAAAATAAAATAAAATGTCGTATACATTTCTTTCCACTTCACGATTGTTCCCACTTGGTGTTGATTCTTCACAAAAGAATCAAATTTTACATCAATTTGAAGCCTAAAATGTGGTCAAAGCTTAAAAAATTAAATTAAAAAAAAAGTCAAGGAAGACAAATATGCAAGGCACTGTCTCTAATCTACTTGTTATTGAATTCATTTATGTCTTTTAGGCCAGTGGCCCACTTGCCATGTCCAACTAAGGCCACACTGGCTGTGCGCTGTTGTCCAGTTTACTTTGAGTTGCGAAGCAAGAAGGCAGAAGGTAAGAACACTTCCCAGACTGTGGCTTCAAACTTTTATTTGCAGTCTCCCATTTTGTCTCCTAAATTTTTCTCTATTGCCGTGTTTCTCAATTAGACGGTTCGACTGAGCCCCTTCCTAATCTATTCAAGTTGCCATACCGCATGGTGTTTGCAGTGGCCTCCGAGGACTCGATTTTCCTGTATGACACGCAGCAGGCTCTTCCGTTTGGCCTGGTGTCCAACATTCATTACCACACACTCAGTGACCTCACATGGTAATGGAACGATCTTTTCCATAATAATCCAAACCAGAATCATATGATACGATATATTTAGTAAAACTGGACTTGCCGTGCACTGAGTTATTTGTTTCATATTTTACCATAAAATGATACTGCTTACCTCAAAGTTGTGAGGTCCAGGTTCTCAATTAAACATTTGATGTTCAGTGCCTGAAAAAAATTCGCAAGCTCACTTTGAGAACATTGTAATGAACTGAACGAAACAAAACAAAATCCATTGTAACAAATGGCTCACCGCTACTTCCAGTGTCTTACAGGAAGTCACTCCCATATTGTTTCCCCAATTGTTTCTACATGAGAGCTCTCAGGAATAAGGCGCATAGTACTGAATTATTAAATCACTTCATAAGGGATGAAAGGACCGCATTGTTTTGGCAAAATATGTGTTGTTGTAAATAAGGCTGGGAGGTTATGGAAGAAATATTCAGGATTATTTTGATTGAAATTGAAATCATGATTGATAATGATATTGAAATCACGATTATGACCGAGTGGAGGACTTCCACAAAACCGTCCATTTGTGATCCAAGAGCATGTGTTGATTGTTCATGGGGAAATGTGTATTCAAACTGTAATTTTATCAATTGCTTGCATTTTGTCTTAGGTCTCGAGATGGTTCCTTCCTGGCAGTGTCCTCCACAGATGGCTACTGCTCCTTCCTATCCTTCTCGTCGGGAGAGCTGGGAACTCCACTGAAGGAGCCTCCCACTCTGGAAGTGTTCACCCCTACCAGCGCTGCTGAGAAAAAGGGCAAAAAGACTCAAGCAGCCCGAACTTCATCCCCCGTGTCCCAGCCGTCGAGCTGTGCTTCCACTCCCACGTCCCACGCCACCCCAGGCCGAGAAGGCAGCTCCTCTGTCAGGACCCCAGATGAGAAAAAGACAAAGTCCAAGCCTCAGCCTCGAAAGATCACCCTTAACACACTGGAGGCGTGGGGGAAGCCCACCACTCCAAAAAGCATGCCTCCCTCTACCCCTCAGACGCCAACATCCGCAAGTACCAGTGCACCGTCAACTCCTCAACCTGGCATCAACCCGCTCACACCCAGCTCCTCCAAGAAGGTCGTCCGCCTCACCCCGCTCACTCCCACTACACCCAAAGTCCTCAACAGCACCAACTTGCCCACCACTCCGAAAAGTGCCATAGCGTCTAAAGGACCCACTCCAAGGTAAAAACAAATAATAATAATACATTTTAAAAATAGAGGAATTCCTCTCAGACTCATTTACAGTCACATTTACTATTAAAATTATGGGGTACCATGTTCATGTTGGTCTTATCTGAATCAGGGAGGACTATAAGAATGGTGATGGCACTTTTTTTTTTTTTTTTTTGACAGCAAAAATTAATTCCTTTGATTCTCACGTTCAGTGTTTCGCTTGTGTATTTTTATGTAGGTTTTAGACATGGATAGTACTGTAGGGCATCACACTAAGAGATGTTTCTATGACTTTGTCCTTGTGTCACTAAAGAAATGAACCAAAATATTTGACATAGCTTTCAGTCTGATGTCATAAAGTTCTGCAAACAACAACCATAGTAATGAAACGATGTAATTTGAATGACCTCTCTGGCCATTTCAATTAATAAATTCGTAATATGATCTTTGGAAAGGTTGAATCTTTTACGCTTTCGTCCTGAATCTCATTAAACTGTGCGAAAAGGAACAAATCGAATATGGTGAGAATTATTTTGATAGCACTATAGCATAAAATTATTATTATACACCATGGCACTGGTGTGACCCACACTGCCAATGTACTAAAGAAAATATCTTCAGATTGCAACCGCCTCCCCCCAGTATTGAGGGAAATAAAGTTAATCAGATTACCCTGATATTTGCTGGTTACGGTACAAAATGCATGCAAAGGTTGAGAAGCTTCTAGAAGCCTATGGCCCTCTAAAAGAAAGAATGACTACTCACTCTTGGTGTTTTGTTCATGAGTTCCACACAAGTATTAAATTGGGTTACTGGTGGCTCGGAATAAACATTTGAGTATTCCATAATTTATTTTGGTCTACATTGAAGCGTCTCCATTCAGGATGTGACTTAAAATTCTCACATGTGCATAAATACACCTGGAAGTGATTGTAAATGTATGAAATGGTAATCTGTGTTATGAAAATAGAGAGACTCGACATTAATTGCTTTGTTTTGGTTGTTGAAAGCGCTCTGCTTTGAACAAAGCCTTGTCTGGTTTTAGGGTGTTCGTTGGACCCCCTGTTGATTGCCAAATAATCACTCAGGCTCCTCAGACAATGGAGTCTGCCAGCTTTGTATTTAAACATGTAACTTGAAGCTGGTCTTTCTCAGCTGACTTTAGCTAGTTTTAGAACGAGACAATGAGTAAGTGAACAAAACGATGAATAACATTAAAGGACCTTCTGCAACTAACTTATTTTCTCTTTGTTTCCAGGCGAGTTTCTTTGACTCCTATTGGCTCACAAACAACCAGTCTGCTCTTCAGCTCTCCAGCGTCTACTGAGAAAGCTAAACATGGTCAGTCTGTTACAGTATGTCGTATCTAGCAATATTTAAATCGTGGTTCTTCCTTTGCTCATCATTCATCCCTCCACAAAGTTTCACTGAAACCAGAAAAATAGCACAAGAGGTCCTTGGTTTATAACAATGGCGTAAGAATGCGTTGTCATGCTAACCTACGCACATACACACTCTGGGCTTATTTTGTTTTTTTCGGCAGAGATGTTTTCATAAAAATATTTAAGACAATCTTGACTTTACTACTATATTAGTGTTGGTTAGTGACAGCCTACAACGTAGAAATTCAGCTCACCGTGATAGTAACTGACTGAAATTTGACAACCCCTTTAAGGTTTAATAACTGATCAAACTGACTTGTTGAACAGTGTTGTCTAACATCTTTTCCTTTGCCTTCTTCCTCCAGGACGCCCTTCTCCCCCCACCGATCCCCTTTGCCAGCCCCCGGAGTCTAAGCGGCCCAAGGTGGATGACAATGTTACCGCAACAAGCAGCATCATTCAGCCTTAGTGTGACCATGATATAAGTATGACTGTGAGACTGACGTCATGATCACATCATCTGGTGTGAAATACCGCAATGCCATTGTGATTGAGAGGGTAACGTCTTCACGCATGATGCACTCAAACTCAAATGCTTTGTGTGAATAAATTATAGACTTTTATATAATAATTAGCTGCTCTGTGATGTCTTAAATTAGTACATAGCATTTTAATCTTTTAATTCTTAATACTGTAAGTAATAAACTTGCAATAATAAAATAGCACTTGAAGATTTAGTGCTGTGCGAATTTTGAATATGCTGTATTTCCTGAGTCTTATTTTGCTGATCGGGTTTGGCGCATGAGGTTTGAACGCTCCAATTGTCCACTCAGTAGTAAAAAGGTTTAATGTATAAATACTTCTTTTCATTCAGAGCAAAGCTAAACCACATCTATTTTTTGTGTAAGTCTGCTTCAGTATTGCCCTTTAGCCGTTCATTATGTATTGTACTTGCACTCAAAAGTTGTGGGTAAATGATGCCTATCCCAGCTGACTTTGAGTGAGAGGTGGGGTACACCCTGGGACTGGTCGCCAGTCTATCACAGGGCATATTCAGACAAACAACCATTTACGCCTATGAGCTATTGAGTCATCCGTTCGCCTAAAATGCATGTTTTGGCGTGTGGGAGAAGGACTGAGTATCCACACGGGGCACATATCAAACTCATACAGGAAATAGGAATGCTTTAGGTAAGTTTTGAATTCTAAACCTCACAACCGTGAGGGCAGTTGTGCTAACCACTAGTCTGATGTTCTGCCAATCGTTTAATCCCTTCAATTATTATTATTTTCTTTATGATGTGAATGTTCTTGGTGTGCTTGTGGACATGTGGGAAATGGCAAGATGAGCAGACGAAGGCAAATCATCTCTTTACTCCACACAAAAGTGACAGTTTACACAGAAATCGGGAAGCTTCTCTCAACCCTTTCATGTTTAAACCCAGGAACGTCATCTCCCGCCCCTCTCTAAAAGGTACAGGATCCTGGTGAATGGTTCATAATTTAGTAATATTTAATTTAGTAATTTTCCACATAACTATTCACAATCAATACAATGTAAACTAAATACTCATGCTGTTTGTGTGTGTTTTTAAACCTCAAATGATACATTCATTCATTCATTCATCTTCCGAACCGCTTTATCCTCACTAGGGTCGCGGGGGGTGCTGGAGCCTATTCCAGCTGTCTTCGGGCAGTAGGCGGGGGACACCCCGAATTGGTTGCCAGCCAATCGCAGGGCACACAGAGACAAACAACCATGCACACTCACGCTCACACCTAGGGACAATTTAGAGCGTTCAATCCGCCTGCCATGCATGTTTTTGGAATGTGGGAGGAAACCGGAGCACCCGGAGAAAACCCACGCAAGCCCGGGGAGAACATGCAAACTCCACACAGGGAGGCCGGAGCTGGAATTGAACCCGGTACCTCTGCACTGTGAAGTCGACGTGCTAACCACTGGACTACCGGGCCGCCTTCAAATGATACATGTGATATTAAATGTAAGATGTTCTGCAGTATGGTAACTGAGTAAAATGTTTGTGTACTGATACTTTACACAAGAATAAATCGATATTAATAGTCATGCAGTTGGTGATTACTCGACGTTTATTGTAAAAATAAAGTTAAATAACTAACAGTCAAGACAAAGTCATTTAGATGCATTTCAGTCATGAAGTGATTATGAAAATATTTAAGTTCCGAGAATTTCTCAACCCTAAATAAACATCACTGAAATATATGCAGTACTGTACTGTGAAAACAATGTGTCAGATTAAATTAAGTTTTTTTCGTAAATCACCCACTTGAGATTAATATTGGTCAACCTAACTTGTTTCTCAAGGGGTATGGAAACTACAGATTGACATATCGGTCAGCCAATTGTAATCGAGTTCTATTGGGAGTCTCTCGCTCTCTCTCTGACACTGATGTGCACTGTGAAGGCGGGGAGGAGTTGGCTCGTTTAGGCTGTTTAGCAACAAACAGAAGGTTGCGAGTTTACATTTTGGATTATTTCATCACCGGATTGGATTTTGCCATCACCGAAGGTGTATGAACTCACATCCGTGTTAACCCGATTCCTGTTTTCACGCTTTTCGGCGAGGCCAGGTGGCTATTTGCAACATTTGTGAGGGCTAATAGCGGAGGGCAAACTCGCTTTTTTTTTAGGTCGTTGGAGGTGGCGATGGTGAGCTGATAGCTGCGTCATCATGTTGCTTCCGACTCGAGTTGGCCGAAAGAAATCTCAAGTTAACGCCGTCCCCAGCCATCCTGCTCCAAAGGCCACTCCCGACCACCTGAGGTAGATGTAACGCGGACCGCTGCCCGGGGGCAAAGCTTGCTAACGGCTGGGGACCGAACGAGGTGGCTGACTTTACATCACTTGGCGTTGTTGGCGCGATTCCCCCCCTGGGCTGCAATTGTTGTCTCCACTCCAACGAACAGTTCCCCCAAAGCAAGCGTGTCGCCGTTTAAACGTCACAACAATAACGTGACCGTAACGTTTGTTAAACATTAACTATAGCCATATAAATATTTCATGTTTGGACGAGGACGAGTGATGCCTGCGATGACATCAAGGCTACAAATCGGCAGCATCTACTGAAATGTTGTCGTTTGGCACTTTAGACTTTAACATTTGATAAGAGAGAAATGTTCTAATAATTTTTAACGAATCAGCCGAATAGACAACCGGTGTTTTAACAGGGTGTCAAAGTGTGTTAAACTGGACGTCAGGGAGTTTTGACTGGGCCCTCCTCAAAGCAGGGACAAAGTTTCACCCTATCTATCAGCGGATACAAAACAAATCACGATGGCCGTGAAGGGGACACGTTGCCCCCCTAAACCGTGGTCGAGTGTTGCCGGCGAAAGGAGCTGGTCCCCTAACTTCGAGTGGATCGGCGGGCTGCTTTACCGAAAGAAACTGGAGAGGGGCTTCCTCAACTACCGGGAGGTTTTGGACGAGGACCGGAGACTGGAGGCAGTCGCTACCTTTCACCGGCGACCACCCGGCATGCGTCACCTCTCCTTGGAGGAGACCTACAAATGCGTGGCCGAGAACTACTGGTGGGAGGGTAAGAACGTCTTTCTAAAGCCATGCACCCATCTCACAAACCTTTCACGGCCTATCCTCATGTGACACGATAATAAGTGTCTATAGAGGAGGAAGGACAGTATGATTCTAGGAATCACACATTTACTGTGGCTAGGGTAGTTACTGTAAGGTCCTGTACTTGCTATTTTGACACAAAATAGCAAGTACAGGACCCCAATTCTGATGAAGCTGGGACGTTGTGTTAAACATAAATATGCCACTTGCATGCAATGATTTCTCCAGAATCGCTGAGCCTTTTGATATTATGGACCATAGATGATGAAATCCCTAAATTCCTTGCAATCGCACATTGAGGTGCATTGTCCTGAAACTGTTTGGCTATTTTTGCTTTTGTTCACAAATAGGCGAACCTCACCCAATCTTTGCTTGTGAATGACTGAGCAATTCAGGGGCGATCCTTTTTATACCCACTCCAAGGCACCCACATGTTCCCAGTTAGCCTGTTCACCTGAGGGATGTTCCAAAGGAGTGTTTACGGGTGTTTAACGATTCCTCAACTTTCTATTTTTGCCACCTTTCCCAGCTTTTTTGGAATGTTTTGCAGCCATTCAATTCTAAGTTCATGATTATTTGCTAATAACAATGAAGCTTATCAGTTTGAACTGGTGAAAAGGACACTTTGATCCGCTCCTCTTTCATCTGTAACTGCTACAAACAACAAAGTGTATGAGGGAAAAGTGGTTAAGATTGCACGACTGTCCTGTTTTGTTGTGTTGGGTTTATTATTTTACTTTATGTTAATCGGTTTGTAAAGCGCTTTGTTACAGCTGCAGCTGTTGTGAAAGTGCTATATAAATCATAGTGTATTGTATTAAACTTTAAATATCTTGTCTTTGTGGTGTACTCAATTAAAAATAGGTTGAACATGATTTGTTAATCATTGTATTCTCTTTCAGCGCCCCAACTTCATTGGAATAGGGTCTGTGCATTAGTCATCCCCTATTCTTGTCTCATTATTTCATTGACTGATTTCATAGTCACTGTTTTAAAATGATTATTATTGTTGCTGTCGTTTTCAAAACCACACAGGATCATACTGAGAAAGTCTTAATATTTTGTTAGCTTTTAAATAACAGATGTAGAAGTTGTGCCCCCCACCCCTCCCAAAAAGATATCAATAAATATATTTGTTGTTGCAGGGATGTACTTCCACATCAGAGACTTTGTCCTGGACTGCTCTGAGTGTCAGAGCCAGCAACACAAGGTGACAGAGGTGAGCAAGGGTTGCAGTTTTGAAAATAAATTCACAATTTCAGTTGCTTATCTGGCAGAAATCATTTTCCCTTTTATCACACATATTTTGAGTTGACAGTTGCTCGCCCTCATCTTCTGTCCATCTTGGATGTCCCTGACATCATTCCTACAGCGTAGCCCCTCCACCCCCACCACACACACTTAAAATCTGCCTCACTCCTAGGAGCTAGGCAGCCGAGGATGCGTCACGAAGACGATAGCGTCGCACGGCTCTGACATGCTCAACAAGCTGAGGAGTCAGCGGGAGGCGGGGATGTTCTGTGACATCACTGTGCGCACTAATGGTCAGTCCTACGCCGCGCACAGGGCTGTGCTGGCAGCCGTCAGTGATCACTTCCAAGAAGTCTTTACAGAGATGGATTCCAGTATGAAGACAGACATAGATCTCACTGGTAAGTCAAAAATATAGTCAGCGTATGTCACATTTACATCTTAACACAGTCAAGTATTTCATAATAAAACACAACACATGCAACAGTTTTAGCATCAAAACTGTAAGTCTATGCATAACTGTTACCATTCGTTGTCATTGTTTGAATTTTGGGGGGCAAACCTGTCCGGAATGGCTGTGTCTGAATAGAGATATTTGTGTACATGTAATATCAGAAACCCAAATTATTCATGGAGAATAGGGACAGCCTGTGAATTGCAAAAACCCCTGAGTAATTGAATCCCAACCTCAAAGATGTTTACAACTGCTTATATTCTTTGTGTAAACTATCAATATACCTCAAAGTGTCATCCAAAAAGCCTTGAGTAACTTTTCGAACTCGTTAAAAAAATGCAGAGGAATTGCATGTTTGTCGCCTTTGTTACGCGTTAACAACCACTTGTCAAGCTCAAATGAGGGCATCTTTTGTTAGTTTGAGCATCTTAATAGCCACTCAGGAAGGCCAAAAAATACACGTGGCAAAGACTCTCATCTCCCAACCTGGACTATTGCTATGTAATGGGCAGAAAGAATCACGAGGGCCACATACTCTGCAATAAATGTAACTTGTCTCGTACTTTGACTGGTTAGGATTAAGAGTTAATTTAAATTAAAATTTTGGGAAGTGATTGTATTTCTAACACACGCATCTGTTAGTAATTTTCATTCACAAAGCATAATACTGTACTTAGCATTTCAGTGTAATGTTATAGTCTTGTGAAAACTTGTATTTGTCTGGTTTTACGTGAAATGACATCAAATACCTCAAATTACTTTGATTACCTTTTTGAAAGATTCAAATAAAATTGACCGGTATTTTTTTTTTTTACTAATTAGTAATTCATTTGCTTAATCTAAAATGATTTAGAATAAAATACCCTGAATAAAAATTATTACACGGGGAAAAAAAGTTGGGCAAACTCAAAATTTCAAGGCAGCAAACTGATAAAATGTTTAAATTGGGCAATTCAACCAAACATTTTAAGTTTTGCTTATGTGAAAATTGGCTTCCACACACTTTCAACAAAGAAATAGGAGTTTACAGAACAAATTGACCCCAATGTAAAGCTATACCGGTAAATAAAAACAATTCGGCAGATTGTCTTGGAGCAAACAACTTGCTTTGTTGTACTAACAAACATTGTTGCCATAAATGTCAAGAATTTACAATTACTGTTTCAACCCCCCGTCACCCCCCAAAAGTATTTTTTACAGTGTAACTCACAAGGTTTTTCCTGCATATGAACTACTAACGGAGGATTCACAGAAAAACTCAAATTGCTAAATTTGTGATTCGTGACCCACGAAAATGCAGGAGATTAGTGTCAATGTAATAGTCGTTTGTCATTGAAACAGCATCGTGAATTTTCCTCAGCATGTAACGATGTTTAACAAAGTAGAATAGCATTTTAACAGATATCGTGATGTCATTAAAGCACTTAATTCCTATTCACTTGGGAATCTGGTCAATTCAGTTTAATGTTCAATTTAGCGACCCTTCACACACCAATTGAACTCACTACAGTGCAAATTCAAGAAAATGTTTACTTACGGTAATTCTTATAACTCATACTTGCCAGAACTTCTTAGGGCTCCTTTTAATGTTCTTTTGGGCGTTGGCAAAAGATGTTTTCAATCTTCCTGTTGCCCAAAGTGTCTTCGTCATCTCGCTCACCAAGCAATCCATGTATCTGTCTTCTCCACTCAGGTTTCAGTGAGGACAGCCTCTTGTCTCTGCTGGATTTCTCCTACTCTTCCACGCTTTGCGTGCGCTGGGTGGACCTCCCTGAAGTCATCACCATGGCCCGTCACTTGGGCATGTGGCCTGCTGTGGAGGCCTGCTCTGCTCTTATGAAAGAGCACCGCAACATTGTCCATCCTACCCAGGACGTAAAATTGGAGTGCGGTGGGGTTTGTAGTCGGCGCCATCACCAACAGACAGAAACCAGAAGGAAAAGGAAGTTAGAGGATAACACTGGCGGAGTCCACTTGACAGTGGATACATCTGATGAATCTTTGGAAGGGAGTCCGTGCTGCAATTTGCATAAAATGTCAAATGCCAAAGTTCATAACAGACTCCCCATGAGCCCCTCACACAGGATGAAGCTCATGGACTTCAAATCTCCTTCCTCCAAGAAGACTGCCGTATCCACAAATATTGCCACCCCACAGTCCAAAAATTACTCTCCCATATCTCCACCCAACACCCGTCTTCTCCGCTCAAGTCCTGGGGCTGCTCAGCAAGTTCAGAGATTACTGCCCATATTGGAAAGCCCTCGACAAAACCGAAAATCGTGCACCCCCAGATCCAGTCCGGTTTGTAGCCCTGTCAGGGTGAAGCAGGAAGTGGAGGAGGTAGCAGTGGATGAAGAAGACTACGCAAGAGCCCAGGAGAAGTACAAACTAATGCTGGTTCTCGGCCTCCAGAGGACAGCCCTTCTCCCTCGACCGGAAGATCTGATTGGTTGGAGGCAGAAGAAACGACTCAGGAAGCTCAAAGCCAACAACTACTCGCTAACCAAGAGGCGAAAACCCCGCTCCGCTCCCCCAGTGCTACCATATACCCCTGTGACACTGTCTCTTCCCCTCTGCGACCCTGTGAACAGTATCCTACTCGACAAGGAGAGGAAAGCCAAGTCTCGCGGCCCACCTGTCAATGAAGGAATTACAAAGAGACACAATTCCAAAAAACACGTCCCTCCTAGCGACAGGAGCATGCGAAGTAAAGGGGTCTTACCCGATATGTTCCGAGCAGCATCCCGGCCTGGCTTCAGCGGGAGAGAGCTCAGACGGTCTGTGAGGAACGGTGCTAGTGTCCATCCCCCTGTCCAGCAGCCCGTGCGGCGTACCTCCAACAAAACTCCAGCGAGGAACACTGTCAGGATCAAACCAGAACCAGCTGAATACTTGGTCTCAGGTCTCTCCCTCGCATCAGTCAATCATTCGTCTCAGAGGACACGGGCCAGGAATAACATCACCGGCGCGGCGGTCAAGACACTACGCTACAACAGCAGCCGTCCAGGGACAAAAGCCAAGCCCAGGCATGGCAGCACCAGAGAGGAGCGGAAGCCCCGGGGCAGACCCAGGAAAGTGTTGAGGGAGGAGATGGACACTGAGAGACAAGCAAAGGGCGATCAACACGATGGGTTCCAGTTCTCAGAGCACTCTCCTCCCCAAGCCATCTACAACCACCCTTTATACAAAGTTATCAAAGAGGAACCCCCAGATCCTGTGCCAGTTGGCGGCCCTTTGTTGGATCCTCCATCCCCAGACCTGGGTAAGCGCCAGAGCAAGCCTCCCATCAAACTACTGGACTCAGGCTTTTTGTTCAGCTTCTGTCGGCCTTCCGGGGCACCCATGGTGGGAATCAAGAAAGAAGAAGAGAGCGTGGATATTTGTTTGACGCGCTCCGTGTCACAAATCGGAGAGAAATTTGGAACGGGTCAATCCAAGCACAGGGTACTGAGAGCCAGAGGACCACCCCACACCTTGACGATGGTGAAGAAGGAGAGGGAAGAGAGGAGTGTGAGCCAGAGCAGGGTTCAGACACGCCGGACCAACTCCAGAAACGACACGCCTTTAGTCAGATCGAAAGGGAAAAAGGCTGCACTTATCATACCAAAGGTAAGTAAAGGGGGTGGCCGTTGGTTCATCACGACAGTTGTGTAAAAATATCGTCTTAGTGTCTTGGGCGGCACAGTGGCGCTCAGACAAAGTTTATGGGTTCCAATCCGAGCTCGGAACTTTCTATGTGGACTGTGCATGTTTCAGTGCTTGCGTGGGCAACTCTGGTTTCTCTCCACATTCCAATTACATCCATGTTTGATCAGTGAAACACTATAAATTCCTCATCTGTGTGGATGTCAGTGTGAACGCTTGTCTCCCTATATGTGCCGTGTGATTGACTGGAGACCAGTACAAGACGAGCATCATAGAAAATTGTCAAATGGACAGCTTCAAATAGGGTTGGACAATTTATCGTTTTACCTTCAAAATCGTGATCTCAAATGACGCAATTTTATGATTGTCAAAGTTGTGTGCTTTTAAAGCACTCTTGTCCTCCAAGCTCACCAGGTAAAAGCATTATGTGAAAATCCAATCAGCTCCGAGCTGGTTAAAAAAGCATTGCGTCTATGACAGTCACCCATCTTCGCCGAGTCTATGCTATCCCGGCTGCTCACGAATGCTAGCTGCCAAACTAGCTTGCTCCGCAGCAACAAGTAAATGCTGCAAGGTGCAGGTTCTTTCATCGCAGAAACTAATCCTCTCCTCCATGATGATAGGTAAATGAGATGGACTTTTGTCAATTGTCGTTATCACAAAAGTGGCGGAGGGAGGAGTAAAGCATGAAACAACATCGTGGGTATGCAACAGTCAGAAGAGAACCTGAGAAGATGGAGAATTTAATCACGAAACTAATGTGGAATGCTGAGTCTCGAAAGATCCGAATTCATGCTTAGGTGTAGAATACACTTCACAGATGCCTTGCTGGTAGAGAGCAGTCAGCTATGAACAGAAAATTAGTATCACAATAAGTATCGATACATAAAGTATGACAATAGCGACATCGTCAGCACACGCTCGAAAATAAGAAATAAATCAGTTACAGACGCTCCCCAGCTAACGAACGAGTTACGTTCCGAAGGATCGTTCGTTAGCTGAATTTGTTCGTAAGTTGCTTCAGTGCTATATTTTGTATGTTTAAGGCTTATATAAGTATGTTTAAGGTTTATATAAGTATAATAAAATGAAGTTTAACTTACTTTTGGAAGATGTACTCGAAGGCTTAAGAAATTGAGGGTCCAAGAGAAGATGAGGGTTGACGAGTCCTTGGAGGGTGGAGTAGAAACTGGCCGAAAGAAGCGATCTAACGACGTTTTCTTCTTTTTCTCATCATAAATGATGCAGTAGCACTGTATAGCATCATTCATTTGATTTGCACACAACTTTTTTTGAACATTTTTCGACATACCCGTACCTGCAAAATGTTCGTATGTGCCGTTTGTGCGTAACTCGGACGTTCGTAAATTGGGGAGCGTCTGTACAATTAACACTTGTTTCAGATGAAATGAGACGACAGGTACATAGTTAACATCTGCTCAAAAACCAGAAAAGAATTGGTTAGGGCTTACGTCAGCCATGGTGACACTCTTAAGTATATCCATCCATTCTCTGTACCACTTTTCCACACCTTATAAGGCAGGGCTCCAGACTTAACTTTTTTTTTTTTTTTTTACTAGGAGCACAGTGGTCCCCTAATCTGGAATTGTCATTTTCACATTTCCACCCATTTTTACTATTTTACAGATACATGGGCCAAAGTATGGAGCAGGAGTTTGTGGTTTGTGTGGAGATATAAATGAGCAAATTCACTGGTCGCACAAGCATGAGTAGATGAAAAAATATCTTGCAATGTCCCAAGTTGTAGGGGCAAAATACCACCATTTAGAGACGGACTAAAGTTTTACTTTTAAAGTTTTGCTTATGTATTATGACATTTTCATGTAGATGTAACTGTACTTAATAAATATTGCACTGAAGCTGAATTTTAAGAAAATCGTGAATTGAATCCAAATCGCTTTATGGGGCAGCATGGCACAGTGGTCGAGTGGTTGCCTCACAACCAGAAGGTTGTTGGTTCAACCCTCAACCCTTGTGACCATGTAGAAGTGTCCTTTAGCAAGATACTAAACCCTGATTTGCTCTCAATGGACCTGGACGCCACTTGCATGGTAGTAATGTCCCATTGGTGTATGAATGTGTGCGTGAATGGTTGAATGTGAGGCTTTATAAAGCGCTTTGGGCACTATGGAGTAGTTCAGGCGCTATGCAAGCACAATCGTTATCCATGTACAGTCTTGCGTGAGCCCCACAACAGTCTTACACTGTTTTTTGTCTTGAATCCTACTAGCAAGAGCCTATCGCCATCCCATTGAGCAGCAGGGGCTGCGTCGTATTGGACTCTGTTCGCCGGGCAAGGCTAAAGCAGCTGCGAGGCCCGCGCAGCCAGGTCCCAAAAGCTCCGAAGGTGGCCCACTCTTGCACGCAATGCTCCACCTCTTACAAGGACTGCGATGCACTCATCATGCATCGCCTGCGGCACATCGAGGGCAAGCACTGGCCGTGTCTGGTAAGTTGAGACCCGCCTCATCATCGGCCGGGACCCTTTATTTTATAATTGGCGGTGCAGAAAATGCAAAGATGTGCGTTAAATTTGATTCAGCTTCTGGTTAATGCTGTAACATGTGAGGAAAATCATCAAAGATGTTTATCATTTGCCCCCCCCCCCCACAGTAAAACCAGATGTTTGCAAATGTCGTACTTTTAAAAAGAAAAACAAAGACAATGAGTCTGTTTTTATGGAGGACTACAGAAATCAGAGAGTCACTGTTTTCGAGGATGAAGTTCCAAGGATTTGGAACCGATTAATCGACTGAAATAACTATGAATTAATTTGACAATTGATTAGTTTGTCGAGTAAACATGGCACCTCTGCAAGCCTAATATAATATGGTCACTACACCACCATGTAAATTTACTTTAATCGATTATGTTCATCACGACCAACATATGTTTAATTATAAAGGTTGAGGGAGGAACAGGCTACTTTTAACGCGGCACAGTGCACTTATGTCACCGATAAAATGGAAACAGTTGCTGAACTGTAAAAGTTGGTGCCAATGCCATCAAAGTTTGATGATCATTTTGAGGATTTGCCATCAGAATGGCAGCGCGAGATCCTGCTAATCACTACCCACAGCTTGAACTTTTCATTATTTCCCATTGCAATCCAAACAAATCAGATCATTTCAAGGGTCTGCTTAGGGTATCGTTGGAATTGTATTTTTGATTCTTTGCTCGGATTCTGTTGCCTGATGGCCTTCTGCTCTGAAGCTTTGCAGTAAGACGTTCTTTCGACTGAGGAATGTACGGAACCACATCCGCACCCATGACCCCAAGTTGTACAAATGCAGGAATTGCATTGTCGCTGGCTCCTGAGGCCAGTTCGTCATCCAAAGGGTGTGCTGAACCAAGGTTGAGGTTGGTGGCTCCTTTTCAAAGACTGACATGCAGTCTCTGAATACTCAGTTTACCTTAAAATATCAGGTCAGCTTTGCCCTGCGGCTCATTCCTCCATCGAAATGATGGGAAAAATGCAGACTCTCCTGAGCAATACAATATATATACAGAGGCCTGTCAATAAATGTTAATATCATGCAAAACGTAATTTATTTCAGTGCAATTGAAGAAGTAATATTTATTTAGATGTCATTTGGTTGTGTTTCTTTAATTTTGATGATTATTGTTTCCAGCCGTTTAAGACCTCAAATTAACCATCCACCTAATGACCAAAATGTTTTTCGTGTCCTTTTCTTGATCGCTTGATTTTAGCACAACACACTCATCCGGGGAATCTTGTTTGATGTGACACTGTGTTTTAAAAGATGTCTGATGTAGTAAACACGTTCTCAAAGTCGTCTCTAAAGAGATACTAAGATTCATGAAATAACATACATGGTGGAGATATTTTTTTTCTTTGTATCGTTTTCGGACTTTTTTATCACGTCAATCACAAAACTATGCAAATGCAATTCCTTTGTGATTAGGTGGTCGAGGGTGCGAAGGCATAACTTGCGTGTTCTAGCGCAAAGTCTTTCGGCTCACACGACATGCGACAAGGCTAAAATAACGATTAGCTTTCAGTTCACACACACAATGACAGCATGGAAGATCCCTGGCGGAATCAAGATTGTGTTTGCCGTAATGTCTTATTTCGCAGATCTCATCTCAATGGTCATGATCAATCAGCAAATCATGACATGACGGCCAAGCATCGTTTTTGAAATGCAAAATATCAGGCGATCCACTCCAGCCGTCAGATCAGTGTAAAGTGTAATTAAGAGTCCTTATGGGTTGTGTGTGTGTGTGTGCCCAGAGTTTGGTTGTATTTGCTTTTTGTTAACTGTGCTTAAACTCACTCAGTACCACCCAATTCTAGACCAAGTCTGAAAAGACGTTTAAAAACGTCTTTGGGAGTGAATGAGTTAAGATATAAACCAAAAATGGCATAGCCTTGACGCAACGACTTAAATTTTTTTTGACCTTTCATCGATTCATTATGGTTTTTGATGTGTGGTAAAGGAGTGCTCCAAAAACCTTGGCAATTGCACCTCTGGAGCTTTGTGTGTAACCTAAATATGAAGTATTTTCCTTCAAAGTTTGGTTGAAGTCCTGTTTTTCTTGCTCAGTTACAGGTTTACGTTTTGGCCATGTGCAACCCAGTGGAAAAATGTCTTCCTATTTTTTTCCCCCTAGAGTCCGACGTAGAGCAAATGACAAGGAAGTCACACGAGCAATCAGAAGCTTGTACATAATGGAGCCGTCACCCTCAAGCACAACGGGGTCCGTAAGGACAAGTGACTGATCTTTTGATTTTAATCTAATCATGGTGGTATTTAAAAACCAAACCAAGGGTGGCATGTGTCCGTTTCCCCCCCAAAAACGTCAAAACTTGAACATTACACTCAGGGGGTGGGGGAACAAGACACCGTCGTGCAACATCGATCCCATGTCATAAATCACGATCAACATGTTTGTGTATAAAAATGAAAAACGTGATTGTTTTAACTGGTCATCGTTGCATAGTGTCATCAATCTTATGTGTATAGTGGAATTTGGAGTGCACTTATCTTTAGCCTATGTTGTAAACCTAAGAGCTGGTGGTGAATTTGAAGGTGGGGCGGGAATACTTGAAGCCAAGGGTAGGAATACTTGAAGTGTTTTATTGGGTGGGAGGGGGTGCGTGTGAAGTCAAGGCGGTCTTTTTGGGTGTTTAAGTGTCCGTTTTGGTGTGCTCGACTCCGTAATACCTTCACTTGCTGCCGCCCTTTGTTCTGACCTGCTTTTCTCACGTTTTAATCATCCGTACATGGGGGAGGAGG
>CAAKHF010001671.1:57531-68672 GCA_901007745.1 Hippocampus kuda | reverse complement strand
CACACACACACACACACACACACACACACACACACTCCTCACTGCAGCCGTGCTGTTCTTCTGCAAATAGTCTCCTTCACACACAAACTTGTCAAAAAAAAAAAGTAAACACACACATGGAGTCAGGGCATGTGATGGCTGTGTTAAAGCATCTGCACACAAAGACACACACACACCAACACCTGTTCGTAACACCGAATAGCGTTAGGTGAGGATGGGGGGGGGGGGCGGTCATGTAATAGGCCACATTTGACATCGAACAGCGGTTCTTGAACTTCGGAATTTGAATTGAAATTTCTCGATAATGGCTGGGATAGGCTGACGGATGGATGGACAACCGAGTGCCACCAAATAATTAAATGAAGAGGGTGGCCCCTTCTCCTGTCGCGTCAGCTTTACAGACGCCACGTCGGCGTTCCGTGCAAGCGGCACCAAGGACGCAACTGCGCACCCACGCGCGTGTGAAACAACACCCTGGCGTGGAGTCTGTTGTCCCAATCCTTGACATATGCCCCTCATGACCAGGAGGGCTGCAACGTCAGCGGCAATTTTTCACGCTCCTTCGCCACCTTGCCATGATTTTTTTTTTTTCTCATTACGCTGGGTGAGATGGAATGCTTTGATGAGCAGACACTCGGTGAGGTAATATCCCACTTCATTGGGATAAAAAGTATATTTTTTTTAATGCGTGAGGCTTAGCTGGCTTTTCAGAATTCCGTGAAAGTCTAAAAGTGCACCCACCATATATCAGATTCACACACACACACATTACACACAGTATATTTTATGTAAATGCAATATTGAATGGCACGTTGTCCCTGCTTGCATTTGGTGATCCCGCGGGCCAGGAGTTGCACGTCTGAGGACAACAGCCGGCTATCCAGAAGCATGTTTACCCCACTCCCACCCTCCCCTGCCTCCCTCTACCCCCTGTCAGCTTGGTGCACATACAGTGTACAAAAATGACATACTGTACGCCAGCCTGTGGTCACAAGGCAGCTCCGGGCGATGCAAATACACAAAACGGCCTTTCAGTGCTTGACGATTGTTGAACTGAAACTCGCGTCCCCACGTGACGTGATTGTGTGTATTTCAAGTGTGACATGCGCTAAGTTGATCAAAAATGAGTTCCTGTTGTTCTTATTCATCATCACAGGAGAAAGAACGAGTTGGCCCAGATTCGACACACCAGCAGACACGATGACATCACCAAACTTGGAGGTCATTAGGGCCTTGGGGGCGAGCTAGACTGGGGCACCACCTGAAAGAGGGTCCAAGTGCACGCCAGTGGGGTATCACGGGCCTGTTCCAGGAATGACAACGTCACAGCCAAAAACACAGCATTTACATTAAAAGCTCAGTGGGTAAAACGCAGCCTGCGGGATGGTCCGACTGAGACTCTTTCATTTTCATACTGGGACCGCTTTATAACAAAAACGTGTTGGAGGATCACATCATGAGAATTTCAATTTAATCTGAATAATCTTTATTGGCCAAGTATGTAGAAAACACAAGGAATTTGTCTCCGGTAGTACAGGCTACACTAGTATCATCAATAACAAGCAATTACGACAAACAAGGACATGACAAATAAGTATGTAAGGGTACCGTTGTGCAGTAGTACCACCCAATGACAGCTGTGAAACAATGTGCAAAATATCAAGGAGAGCTAAAGTGATCAGTGGTAGAATACAATACTATAACAGTTGTGCAGCTGGTATCATTGCACGATTTTAAAGTGACCAGTAGCAGTATTTGTAGAAAAAGTTTAAGCGTGCAATTGTACAGATGTCCTTGAGCGCTTGAAAGTGTCTGGTGCAGTGGACTACAGATCAGACAATGGTTCAAGTAAGTACAGAGCTGGAACTACAGTGACTATTGCGGTAATGCTGTTCCAACATGGGTGTGCAAAATTGCAAAGAATCACCATACAGGTAGATTTGATTTCCTGTTTTGGGCGTTAATGGCCAGAGGGAAGAAGCTCTTTCAATGTCTGCTGGATTTGGTGCGCATGGATCGGTCGCGCTTGCCTGAGGGGAGTAGCTGGAAAAGGTGGTGGGCAGGGTGTGGGGGGTCCACTAGGATTTTTTTTTCATGCCCTTGTCTTGGTTCTTGCGGTGTGCAAGTCCTCAAGAGTGATATTTTTTTTTCATCCGACTTGTGGCGGCCTCAAACCAAACCGTGATGGAAGAACACAGGATTGATTCGATGACTACTGTGTAGAACTGTCTTAGCACCTCCTATGGCAGGCCATGCTTCCTCTGCTGGGCCTTTTTCAGGATGGGTTTGGTGTTGACCCACTTCATATCCTGAGCGACCGTGATTTCCAGGAACTTGAAGGTCTCGACGGTTGACACAAGACAGTTGGATAGTGTGAGGGGCAGCTGTGGTGAAGGACGTTCCCTGAAGTCCACAATCATCTTTAGTCTTGAGCGTGTTCAGCTCCAGGTTGTGTTGGCAGCACCAGTGCGCATACTCGTCGCCGTCTTTGATGAGACTGATGACTGTGGTGTCGTCTGCGAACTTTATGAGTTTGACGGCTCGGTGCGTTGAGGTGCATTCATTCGTGTAGAGGGAGAAGAGCAGTGGCGAGAGGACGCATCCCTGCGGGGCTCCAGTGTTGGTGGTGCGTGTTGATGATGTTGTCCTTCCCAGCCTCACCTGTTGTGTCCATCCCATCAGGAAGTTGAGGATCCACTGGCAGATCGTATGGGACACACCGAGCTGGAGAAGTGAGCACAACATTTTTTGTTGAAGGCTTGCTCACCAATATTTGCGTATCTTGACAAAATTGTCACCTGACAATTTTCCTCTCACCGATTGCAATGCAGCGGCAGTCTTGTACATTTCTGGAAACAGGATAAGTTCTTGACCGACGACGCAGCCTATTTCAGATTGATTTAAGTTTCTTGAAAGATTTATTTTTTTTGGTCTTTTCCTGACCAAAAACACGGAGCAACTACAACCACCGATGAACGCGCCAAACCCCACGAGGAGATATTTGCGCGACACCCAGGAAAGTCGACCCAACCTGAAGTTGTGCAGGTAAAGCTTTGTGAATTAACTCTTTCTTGCACCCTGGAACCTGATCGTAGCCACTTTCGATGCGGGACTTTCTGCGCTAATTTTCGTAAGGAACGAATTGGACTGCTGACAAATGGCGATCAAAAACCATAGCAACGATGGATTCCTGCAAATTTTTATCAATCTTGTACTCGACACAACGGGAGCGTGATTATTTGTAGGGGGAAAGAAGCGAAGAAAAAAATAAACGTCATTTTTGTTTGCCTTGGCTTGGACGCGGAAATCACATACGCACACTCTCAGCCTTTTTCACCCCTCTGCATCAATCTGTTCCCAAGCTGTTTCCACATTTGGGCCCAGTTTGCCAAGCTTATTCCTTGGCAGGGATGACGGGGGTGATTACTGCAAGTCTGCGGCCACCTTTAGACGCTACTCCAAAGCCAGGCAGAAAAGTACACATGATTATTCTTTCATATCCAAAAGTTTTTTTTTTCTCTCATGGTCTCTTCTCCATAAACGACAGTTGTGCGTGCAAATATTGCCCGACTCGTGAGACAGCTGTGGCCCATTAAAAAGTGTTATGCTTGCTGATTTCCGACGGTGCGCCCGCACGTCCCGTCGTCACCAAACCCGGCGCCAGCAATTACCCGAGATGAAATGTTTAATTGCGCCTTAATTTCCATCAGATTTATCTGTCAGCCGGCCCATCTCCCGTCCCTAACGAATCAAATTAGGCGGCCTGAAATGTCCGCTAACATGACAGACAGGCGGTGGTACATGCTAGGATTTTCGGGTTGGAGTTTTTTCAGTATTTCGACATTATTTAGCTTAATCTTTTTCTTTTTTTTTTAAATTATTTGTCATTTTCAAACGCTCAGGAGAAATTTCAAGGTTACCCACAGTGGGTGTGTCAAAAGCTTGGATAGCTAAATCCGCGCAAGCTAGGTGGCCGATTTTATTTATTAAAGGGGAGACTGTCGACAATAGTGCACATCTAAAACCGCCACTGCGTCGTTACTAAAACCCGGTCATGTGGAGCACATGCGATGGAAAAATCGACAGATGGACGATGCAAAAGCCAGGAGAAAAGTCAAGATGGAGGTGCGCGGGGAGGCTAAAGGTGTCTACGTCGACGGCGAGATATGCCACCGCCCCTGCCAAAGCACGTCGAGAGGGGGGCCGCTCGTGGCTCTCGCCCGCCCGACGCCCGAGGGATGATGATTATGCTAATGCGCCATATAAATATCAGCAAGATGCTCATTACTGCTTTCGTGTGATGGTGCTTGTTGGCTATGACGGATCATCATTTGGTGCTAATGTCGCCACGTTACGGATGCAAAAGCAGATGAAGTCTTTGAGGATTTGGGAAAACGTCTCACCCCTAATATGAAATGTTGACTTAAATTGTGAAATTAAGATTGAGGAAAAAAATATTTTTCAAATAATTGTGAATACTTTTATCTTGGTAATTAAGTAATAAAAATAAAATAATGGGAGGGGATTCACAGTCTGGGCAATTTTATATGATTTCATATAAAAATACTGTATGTGGAAATTTTTCTGGACTTTTTTGGGGGGGGGGTGTTCTTGTGCCGGGAACTTTTGAGAGCAGGTACATAAGCTTGGGAAAATAATTTTTAAAAAAGGGAATGAAAATAAGGTCATAAATAATTTTTCATTTTTAAAAAAGAAAATTGCATTTTGCAACATTTATGTATCTTCTGATTTTTTATCAATTTTTCACTGGAAATATTGGTCTTTAGAAAACCATTTTTCATAACTTTATTTTATTTTTGTAATACTTTTCCAAATTGTTCCGAGGTGTGATTGTGAGCGTGGATGGTTATTTGTCCATGTGTGCCCTGCGATTGCTTGGCGACCAGTTCTGGGTGTAGCCCGCCTACTGCCCGTAACCCCTGTGAGGATAAACGGATTAGAATATGGATGAATGGACGGATGATGCTCAAGTCTAGTATTACTGGTAATGGGGGGTCCTCTAGTGGTCGGGGAAAGAATCACGGCCTAAATACAGTTCAGTTTTATTTAACTTTGAAGTTCAATACATTTAATCTTTGAGAACTGCATTTTTTTTAATATGTATTTACAACCAATTTCATGCAGCTTCAAATGTGCAACATCTGACCTGAATCATATGCATACGCCGCCCATTTTGCATATTTATGACGTCGTCCAGAGAGAAGGCCGGCAAGGGAATTGTTGGCGATTGTCACGCGAGGGCATCCACTTATTCAGCAGCATGCGCGCCACGAAACATCATTACAAAGAGACCACCACAGGAAATGAGATGTGTGGGGCAAGGCTCCAGAAGCAAAAACGTGCCCCCCCCCACCAAAATCACCGCCACCAACTGTCACCCCGGCTCGACGAGGATTTTGCCCCGCAAACTCGCCGAGTGGCTCTGCAGTGGCCGGACATCCTACCGAACATGTGGCACCCGTGATAATTACGGCAGAATTAACACAGGGCGGCTTTATGGGCCTTCTGCCGCTGCCAAGTGGGTGCCAGACACACACACACACACACACACACACACACACACACACACACACACACACACACACGGGGGCATGTGTTTGAGCAGCACTCAGGCTCCAGGCGCATATCTGCCTCTTCTCCACGAGAGGAGAGCCTCTACTTAGCCAAAGCCAAATGACTCACTTTGTTTTAGTTGGCTTTTTAGAATCACGTAAAGTAATTGCAGGTTGCATGGTGGTCTACAACAGAAGAAAAAAAATGATCAAATATTTTATTTTCTTGTCTACATTTTCCCCGAGAAGATTAATTTTGTTTTTTTTTACATAGTTATTTTTCTTTAAATTATTAGTTTTCCAATCTGTTAATCCGAACTACTCATATTTTAGCCTGTGAGAGTCTTCCATCTTTAAAAATAAATAAAATTATCACATCACCGAAATAATTACCTAAAAAATTATTAGTATACAATATTTTCCTCTTCCCTCTTATTTTAATTTTGTTTTATGTAATTATGTAAATAGCTAGAAAAATGCCATTTTGGGGAGAGTTTTTTTTTCTATTTTTAAGCAGCACAAGCCATCTTGGAAAAATGATTTTGGGTAAGCCGATGCTAATCTTTGAAACGTAGCTACAAGCGCAGGGAACATCAATGGCGGCCACGCCACCACCCTGTTGTCCTTGCTTTCTCTTGTTTGATCAAAGAAAACCACCATAGAAACAAGATCACAGGCCTTGGCAAGCGGTGTACCGATGTGAAGCCTCCTGCTGGAAGTTGATTTTGGTGGAGAATTAGCAAATGGCTAATGACAGATGTTTGCGCACACCGTCACCCCCACACCCCCACCCCCACCCCCTTCGTATGCTTTGATTGGGAGAGGTGGGAGAGGGCGTCGGTGTGTGACAAACAGATGCTCATAACTCAGTTCAGTGAAGAGCATTACTTTCCAATGAAGGCCTGGACGCGAGCCAATCGGCTGCACACAGCAAGGCAGGATGGGAGCAAGGAAAAGTCACGGGACCCACAATTACCATCAACGATCCACAAACAAGTCGTAGATAACAGCAAACTGAGATCTATAATGTCATAATATCAATGATATCATGATACTGGCAACGTTACAGCCCAAAGTCTAAAATATATATCACAATATGATCATAACACCATCTAGGACACACACTAAAAATCACAAAATCCTCAATACATTACAATATCAATGATATTATGATACTCTATACGATATCTCAATCAAGATCTTAATGTGATCATCATCATACCAGCTACAATAGTCAATTGTCTGTGAATCTCAAATGGGGGTAAGCGTACCCCGAGGAGTTCATGAAGATGTACGTGAGCAGAGCTCTACGGTGCACCGAATTCTAAGATACAACTTGATCGTGTTGATATCGCAACACGATCTATGAGACATCCTGAAATCTAATATAAAAGTTGTACTTGATAACTGACTTGAAGATTGATGATATCATCACGATATCATCTACAATAGATCACAGATAGCCAAGTACGATATGGTGATAGCGTCTATAAAGAATCCTTATAGCTACAATTTTTCACAATATATCAGATTACAAAAAACATGATATGAAGATGCATTATATATTCAATGATTTTTTTTTTGGGGAGGTACTTGGTGTAAAAAGTTACATACATCACAATATTTATGAGATGACACCGTAGGTCACAATATCACGATACAGTTGATGATATATCATGAATCCTTTGCTGACATATGATAAACAAGAGAGTTAGCCAGTTCCCCAACTACTGGTGAAATTTGTCAAAATTTTGCCTAATTTCTTTGTCAATAATGCATGAATGCTAATGATAAAAAGGAGGTGGTGCACATCTGCTTTCAGCCCGGGTCGAGTTGGCGCGAGAGAGAAAGAGACAGGCCGGCGCAGAGCCGTCATAAAAGGGAGCAGTCGGTGCGAGCACAGACGCGATTTCACGGCTGGCGACTCGCTCGCGAGTTGAGCTGTCTTGAGCTCAAATGATTCAATTAGGCCAGCTGTCCCTGTTTGTCATGGCTCAACTGGCCACGAGATTACCTTTCGCGGGGTGCATATCCGCGCCTCCTACGCCACCGCGCCGATACAAAAACACACGGAAAAGAAGCAAAGAAGGCGGCAGTAACCGTGTTAGCCACTTAAGCGCTAAACGCATACATCCTTTTCTCTTCGACTCACACTGTCGCTCTTTTCACCTTTTTTTTCCCGAACATTAGTAATCAACACCAAGACTCATTTTTGATCGGGTACAGGTGGACGATGGCTAAAATAGCATCATGATACCGACAGGTATGCTATCATAACGCCAACTGCAATACATTGCGACATTGACGATAAAAACCACCAAACCTTCTATGACATGTTACAATTAAGTCTATCCTCACAATACATCACGGGTCTGTGATAGCGCACGATATCATCATGACACCATCTACATAACTGTCCGGTAAGTTTGATATCATCGCCACTGGTAACATCACATTACTGCCTACGATACTCGCGGTGTCAATGATATCAACCCAACATAATCGACTCCTGTCCTAGTCACACTAAATGTAGCTTCTTTCCCTACCTCTACTCTTCCCACCTTGCCCATATAAGGGAGTTAACACCAGGAGTCATTAGGGCTGATGTCTTCTTCTTCTTTTAATGTAGTTAGCGCCAAGTAACCTCATTAGACATCCTTAGCGTAATTGACAGTCTGGAGAAGGTGACGGCTCAAAATGGCCAATTAAAAGCTCATTAGCGTTTGCTCCCGTTTTTTGTTCTTTCTCAGACGTAAACAACAGCCCCGTTAAAAGGCTGCGCACCATGCTAACCACAGTGTGAACATAAACGCCCCCCCCCTCTCGTCTTCTTCATGAATGATCAATCGTCAGTCACTCTAAGCAGAACATGCTACTCCATGAGTGCACATAACCAGAGACACGCGCACACAAATTATATATATATATATAAATATATATATATAAGAGGGCTGACCATTCTCAAAATCTAAATGGTATGATCCTGTCATGGTACAAAAAAGTTGTCACACGTAAACCAGGAAGTAGCCTGAAATGGTATCATTTTATCATAGCCCATGAATCTAGAAATTATCCCACCAGATAATAAACAGAAGGTCAAAGCAAACACATTTTTCACTTTTGTTCAAAGAATTTATTTGGTCTTTTAATTGGTCTGCATAATTCCCCGGTCATATTCAAGAATCAAAAATGGGACAATCCAGCTTCTGTGAACCAGGAAGTAGCCTGCTCGCTAAGAAACAGGCTAACAAGCAAAATGTGTTTTTCATTTATTTTATTTTTGTTGTTTTGAGTGACAATGGGAATATTGCCAAACGCCTTCAAATCAAAATGGTACAATCCTTTCACCCAATGTCAATGTTTGTCATCCAAGCCATGTTCTGCTAGCTAATAAATGGTAAAATAAAAATTTTAAAAAAGCAGGGAATCTTGCAGTTTTTGCCATTTTGAGTCATAACGAAAGTCAAACTGCTGTTGACTCCACTCATTTCACATGAACCTCTGCCATTTTGTTCAATTTCCAATTCTTATTGGATTTCTGGAAAATATTTGGTAGTAAGATCACTTTTTTTTTTTTTTCTTTATGAAAAAAAAAATAATGTAGTGTATCTCCAGGTCTCAGTCATGGTGAGAACGCTTCAGAAAGGGAGGACACGATCTTGCTCTCTGAGCTGTCAAATCTCTCACGCCCATCACAGTGATTGGGAAAACAATGCCTCAATGCAACAACGAGCATTCACGGGCCGCCTAGCACACAGACGACTCGATGTCTTTGCCTCATTAAAGCAATTGTCATTTTCGCTCGTCAAAGTTGTATGGTTTTTTTTCTTTTTATTAATTTTATAAACAGTCCCACATCACAGAACCAAGACCAAGTCAATTATTTGTTTAAAACATGCCAAACACAATCCAGTGCAGCCAAGAAAAACACAGCCAACAAATCAGGAAAAGCAAACTACAACAAATTAGTGATTTGGAAGTACTCACAAATGATCCATGTTGCGCTCCAGTCTCCTTCCCGAGTTTTCGGTCTCGATCATAGTTGTTTGACGCAATACTGAGGCTGATCTTCGATCCATTTTTTCCCCCATCAAGTCCTTACTCTGTGCACAGGTGCCCCTAATTTTCAAATCACTGGAGGCAGCTGCTCCAAACAAAAAGAAGGGCCAACAAACAACCCATGTATCACCCACCACACCATGTATGATATATTGCATTGTCTGATATATACATGTCTGTATCGCGATACCACTTGTGATACATCCCATCCAACATCGCAATCTACATTTTGACGACACGATGACATTGCGACAACACAATATACGATACATCGCGATACCTTCCATGATACGTGCATGATCTCTGTGATACGGCCTGCTGTCGATGATGTCACCATTCCATCGGGAATACAACTGATGGATTTTAGATACCGGGTATGTTGCTATTATGAGACATCGAGAACGCAGTGTCTACAGTATCATCACGGTCCCTTTTTTCGCGATGCATCAAGATATTAATGACATCAATACGATACCAACTCCATTACAATGTGATGTCTATGATATATCGCGATACCATACGCAGTACATATGATATCATGAAATCATTTGATACATCACGATATTTACCATGCCATCTATTATACTTTGCATTGTCTATATAAAAGTGCATTCTGATGAAAAAGTGGACAGTTGGAGGCCCTTCTTCACTCCCCCGATGCGTTCAGTTGCACTCAAGGTCTTCGCGGCTATTGCGGTGTCACAGTGGCACCATTGTCAAACATTCTTCTTCGTGGCCTCCGTGATGTCATCGTTATGAGGACTCGGATCTGAATGGATGCTCCAGTGTGTCATAACGGACATCCATATCCATCGAGAGTGAACGCTTGGCTTAATGGAGCTCCCCAGTCAGCCTCGTGTGCAATGTTAAGGCCCATTTCCTTTTGCACTCGTGTTCCAGCGAGGGAAGTGGGCTTGACACCCCCCACCCCCGCCTCCCGATGAGCCGCCTGCTTTTCTCAGGTGGCGCCGAAGCCCCACACAAAACGCTTTGCACATTGAAGGAAGGTGCTGACAGGTTCTTCCCAGGCCTCCCTACAGCCCTCGGGGCTTTTCTTTGCAGGCCTCTCTCATCGTGACAGGCCGCTGCCAACACTGACTGCAGGGCCAAAATTTAAAAAAAAAAAATAGAAGAAAAGTGGCTCGTCATTAATTTTCATCCAAAAGGGGTGCCCAGATTTTCCATTAAAAAAAGAAAATCATATTTTTTATACATGCATTAAGGCTTTAATAGAAAATATTACACCGTGCATGAACCATCATGATCAAATATGAAACATGAAACATTACGCATTTTGTTTCTGTGTCAGGACACGACTTCAACACTACATTCTATTGCGGCAATATCATCTTTCCCGAAATGTTGAGTTACCCTTGGGGGTGGGGGGGAGGAGGCAAGAAGCCATCAGTGTGTCATCATCACCATCATCATCATCATCATCAAGGACTGAAAAGAAGTTTAGAAATCATAGAAGTGAGATTGGGGAGTGGGGGCGGTGGTGGGGGGGGG